>JAYESA010000006.1:162641246-162878746 GCA_036927795.1 Iris macrosiphon | reverse complement strand
TAAAGTTCTTCTATCACATATGTCACATAAGCAATTTTATTAGTCATATTATCAATATGAATGCCTAAATTATTAAGGAACTTATGTCCGACCCAAGCTCGACCAAACCCGGCTCGGACCAACCAGAAGCCCACTGTACCGTGAGTTATGTGTTGGACTGGGCTCAGATTTTTACCCTTAGGTCCGGTCCGTCCCAACGCGGCTCGATAAAGTGCATGGACTTTAGAGGTCCGGCCCAGGCCTGACCAATCCAAATTCGGATGGACTCGGCCGGCTCGACCCACTTGACAGCTCCAAACGCCACTTTCATTAGGATCTCCAATCTCTTCTTGTTTACTTAAAACTTTCGCATAAAATATATAAAAAAATTGCATATTAACCATCAAACTTCTTTTGAATTGCACAAAAAGTACAAAGTTTGAAAAATTTATAAACTCTGTCGGATCAACCCCAATACGTCCTTTAGAAAGAAGTATTTTTTTGTTTGCATAATTTACGCCCTTTTGAAGGACGTAAATTTTGTATAAAAAAATTTCCCGGAGCACAGTATTTTCGAGAACATGAATAATATAAAAAGAAATCGTAAGTAAAGATCCAATCTCGTCAGTAAATTTCGTCACTAAAAGTATATCACTGAAAATCCAATTTCGTCAGTGAAAAACAAAAATCGTCACTAAATTTTTTTTATCAGTTAACCTCTACTTTAGATTAAAAAAAAATACAAAATATATACCCTTTAGAAGGACTTGAATTATGAAAAAATATTTTAGTAAATGTCCCAATTACAAATATATAAACTAGTATATACCCTCACTTATTTCAAAAAAAAAAAAAACTAGCAAATACCCCCATTCTTTTTTATGCAACATTAAAATTTAAGATATACCCTCACTATTTAATCGAAATTTCGATTATTTTACACATAATGGGGACATTTGCTTATTTTTTAAATAAGTTGGGGTATATGCTAGTTTTTATATTTATAATAGGGATATTTGCTAAAATATTCTAAAAATAAATTACACCATTCTAAAGAGCGTATTGGGATTGAGTTTATAATTTTTCCAAACTTTATTCTTTTGATGCAATTTATTAGAAATGCTTAATATGTAATTTTCTGTAAAATAAATAAATTATGGCGAGAACTCCTAATGACCCTTCCAATACTGCTCATGAATCAGCATTGCACTTGCTCGACAAATCGATTATATATTTAATCAAGTCACTACCAGAAAAAGTCAAATTAGCGACGTCAAAAAACGTCGCTAAATGACAAAAAAATGTCACTAATCATGTTTAGCGACGTAATTAGCGACGTTTTACAGAAGTCGAAAATCAGCACGTCGCTGAAAGAAAAAAATGTCGCTAAACGTCGCTATACCGACGTTTTTTAGCGACTTAAATGTGTCGCTAAATTAGCGACGTTTAGCGACGCAACGTCACTAATTAGCGACATAAACAAACGTCGCTAAACGTCGCTAATTAGCGACTTATATAGCGACGTGACCGCGACGTCTTTAATGACCTGGCAATACTGCCATGTCAGCAATTTGCGACGTACATCGATGTATTTAGCGACGTAATTAGCAACGTCTATTAACGTCGCTAATTAGCGACGTAATTAGCGACGTGTATTAACGTCGCTAAACGTCGCTAAATAAGTCGCTAATTTTACAGAAAAAATAAAAAAAGAATAATGAATTGTTTCCAAACTATTATTCCTGCAATTTATGAATTTTTAATTAAAAATAGACCCGGAGCAACCCTCCGTTGAATTCTTTGGGTTCGCCGACCCCTTCGGTGGAACACTCAACACCGGTAAATTAACATCATTTAATATGAATAAAAAGTATCACAGTCATACAATACACACAAATATTATAGACAGACCTGGAGCAACCCTCCATTGAATTTTTTGCGTACGAAATAATATAAAAAATATATAAAATATCACAGTCACACAATACACACAAAATAAAAGTATCACAGTCACAAAAAATGCATAATATATAAGTATCACAGTCACACAATAGACATAATATATAAGTATCATAATCACACAATAACCACATTAAAAGTATATAAAACATCACAGTATCAATCTCGAGGATATCCAATACGCTGGGACACATACCATTCTCTCAGATACTGCGCATAAACAGCGTCTATGTGATCAATCTCCGCTATAGGTGCTGGGTGACTGGAACTCCCTGTCTGAGATTCAGCTGCTATAGGTGCTGGGTGACTGGAACTCCCCATCTGAGATACAGCAGGTGGTATCTCTTCCTCCTTAACAGTAGGAGGCATCACTTCCTCCTTAACAGTAAGAGGTGGCTCTCTCTTGGGTGCCATCTGGTAAGATAGATGAAAACAAAGAATATAATTGATAACAGATATTACTTAAGACATACCCTTAATAATTCTCATATTGATAATTTTTAATATCTTGATTTGTAGTAACTTGTTAGCTCATTCTTTATCTTATACTCTCTTTTCTCGGTTAGTTCAGTCAGCTAGTTTTTTTCTTATCGTGATCCTGCTTGGTCAAAACTTTAATTCTTACCGTTTCTTAGTGTTTTTTGAGATATCTCTAATTTATTTGTATTATTTGGTATATTTTGATCTATATTGTTATCAATGCAAATGAATGATTTAACTCTAAAGACATAAAATATGATCACGGATACCTATGTCCTCTCTATAAACGCTCATCTTGGGTAATAATTTTCGTGTTTATTCCCAACAATAAGGCTGCTGCACATGGATGATAAGTCTGATGGCATATCCTCTAATTAACCCAAGATAACTTCTCATTCTCATATATGCCATTCTTTTCAAACTTTGGCTTATCCTGACACATACTTATGAATGTGATCATAGTTGATAGTTGTCTACATTTTGCAAAAAATATCTTAGAATATCTATGTAGTCATTATATGCCCAAGTTGGATTACATTAGCCAAATAAATTGTATCATTCTGGACATTCAAAGACATGAATTGGACTCAGGCTCTTGCAACATTATTTACAAGAAATCCTAGCTAGAGAATCACGATTCATCGATATCGAATATCCTTCATTCATAACCCCAGGTCGCGGCTGGAGGGTTATGAATGATTTTGCCCATTTTGTGGCATTAACAGGAGGTTTTCCAGTAATGTGGTGTAAATAATTATGTATATTAATATAATAAAAAAGGTATAGGCCATATGCAACAATTAGCAAGGAAATATCATGCACTTTATGCAGTAGTCCGGGAGGATAACTTGCAACAGATAAAACACTGAAAATAACTTTGAGAAACAAGCGTGTGCCATAATGCAGTAGTAGTGTAAAGTATGTTGGTACCAATTATTTTAAAATAACAGAACATATCGGCAGAAGCAGACATCAAGTGCTTATAGGATATAGCTTGCACAAAATACAAATATAGAGGTATCTACACGAAAACCATAATCATCAGTCTCATCACCATTCAAGCCTTTTTCAAGCAGTATATAGATCCAATCACCATCAGCTGTCAACCTGCAATATACCATTTGTAGGTTGGCACCACATTCTAGTCATGGCAACAAACAAGAGGGTCTCATCAAAAACTTTATAAGCCTAGTATGTAGTTGAACCTACACTTGCAGTTATGTAATTTAGCTCATGGTATGATATATGTTCAATGATAATCAATATTACTTAGTACCTCATTTATACCAAACTAAAGAACAAAACATGCTTCAAATTACGATATCACTTTTTGCAAATAAGTATTATCAATCTTCCGACCGCAAGATAAACTATTAACATGACTACCAGCAATCCACAAGACAACGTCGTGCTACCCATTTTTGTATGAAGCAACATACCTTGTAAGTCACAGCTTCTTCAAGTTTACTGTAAAAGAATGTGTTGAATATGTAGTACTCCTCTCTTCTCTTATTAGAAGGAGAGAGAGATCTTTAAAGAAATCTGCAAAACAAGGACAACAACAAATATTATAACATAATTTACTAAAAATATTCTATATATATATGGCAGAGGAATATCATCAAGAATTCTGATGCACAAACAATAAGCATTTCATTTAAGACGTCACCAGAGCCTACTTCAGTATACACCTGTAGGCGTAAGCTTTTTTCTTGAAAGACAGGATAATGACTTAATAAGTTACAACTATAGCAACAGGTACTACATATATGGAATCAACATTTACATACACAAGCATAGCAACTATGCCTCTTAAGTTCACTAGATAGCTGGCTCACAGATATGGAATCAATATTTTGCTGCATAATGTCCCCTTAAATTTCTATTTCCTACTAAATAGATATATGTATTATATTATATATAGATATATGTATTATATTATATACTTAATGTTTTATGGGAAATTCACAACTAATTTGTAGTCGATTAGTAAGTGAACACGGTTTTAAACAAGCGGTCTCAAGCTCACTCCTCAATGTCCCCTTAAATTTTAATTTACACCCCCCATCCCCACCCCTCCCCACCCCAAACTTATAATAAACTAATGCATGTTTCAACCTTTTGAAAAGGCACATATGTCCTAAGCTTTGCTAAAATTGCTATTGTCCCATGTTTGATTCATACCTTCGCATAACCACGACTATTTTGATAACATAGGTTGCACATAAATTAAAAATAGAACAAAATATTGTAATTGAGGATTGCCTCAAGTTATGCAGCCATTGAATATTTACCAAAATCACATGTTTCCCAGTCATGTCAACACAATAATGTATGCCCAAACATGTAATATATCATAAAAGTTCTTCATTTCAAAAAATTCTGAAGTAGATTATTGATTTCTGGGTATGTTTCATTCTACAATGTCAAATGCGGTTAGATATGTTTCAGATTTAGGTCATCCATATTTAGGAACATATCAAATGGTATCAGAGCAGCATATAGATCCAATCATGGAGGCAGCCGAAGATCCAAGCATGAGCTGCCATGGATCTCTCCATGAATCTCCACCGATTCGAGTTCCAATCCATGGCGAAGCTCGGGTACAAACTTTGAAAGAGTACACAGAGGATCCGAGAAGGAGCTGCAAGGGATTTCCTTGTGGATCACCACCAAAACTTTCGATCATCAATGGCGAACCCATGGATCCAGTGAGGGAGGATCGTCTGCAGTCGTGGATTACATTAAGCCCTTATCACAAAAACCCTAACCCTAATCCCAGGCCAAAAACCTTAACCCTAACCCTAACCCCAGGTCAAAAACCCTAACCCTAACCCTAACCTTAACCCTAAGTCACGTGTGTGTGTCGTGTCAGTGTGTGTGTCGTGTCTGTGTCAGTGTCTGTAACGTGTGTGTGTCGTGTCAGTGTCAGTGCCATGTGTGTCATGTGAGAGAGAGAGAGAGAGAGAGAGAGAGAGAGGGTTTACCTAGAGGAGGAGGAGGAGGAGTAGGGGGGAGGACGCGGCCGGAGGGGGGAGGACGCGGCTGGAGGGGGGTCGTCGGGAGGGAGGAGGGGGCGCCGGAGGGAGGAAGGAGCCGGAGGGGGAGGATGCGGCCGAGGGAGGAAGGAGGAGCCGGAGCGGGAGGGATCGAGAGCGGGTTTGGAAGAGGGAGAGGGAGAGATCGAAGAAAATGGGGGGAATCAGCCTTAAGTAAAAAAATTAGCGATGTTTTAGCGACGCCAATAATGACGTCGCTAATTTAGAATTTAGCGACGAATTTAGCGACGCCAATAATAACGTCGCTAATTTAGCGACGTCTTATACGTCGCTAATGACGTCGCTAAAATGTCCAAAAATTTACGTCGCTAAAAATGTCGCTAAACGTCGCTAAATAAAATATATTAGCGACGTTTAGCGACCTAAATGAAACTTATAGCGACTAATCTTTTAAAAACTGAATACAAGTCGCTAAATGTCGCTAAATGTCGCCAATTAGCGACGTCTAGCGACGTTTTTACATAGAGTCGCTAAATTAGCGATGTTTTTACATGGAGTCGCTAAAAAATGTTGTTAATCCCGCTTATTCTAGTAGTGAGTGGACTAGACAATAAGACATTCAACAAGATTATAGTTTAGCAGAAAATTTACTGTAGCAAAATTAAATTATATTAAATTAATGCAAATGAAACTAGTTTACTAAAATTAAAAATAAATACAGAGTCAGCCAACTCAGTTGGCAAAAAATACAACAGAGCGAACACGTAGGCATAAAAACAAAAAAAAACAAATATGGACCCCACAGGCTAATTTCGGCCAACAGTGTTGGCAAAAATTGGCCTGTGGGGCCCGCGGTTGGGTTGTGGTGGTTCGGTTCGGTTTGGTTGGTTTGGTTTTATTTGGTTTAGTTTTATTTGGTTTGTTTTATTAGTTATGTTTTGGTTTTTTATTTAGTTTTTTTAATTTAGTTTAGCTTTGGAATTTGGTTTAAAAAAAAAATTTATTTTAACGAAATAAAATTAAAATAAATTAATTGTAAACAAAAATTAAAAAAAAAGAAACATATTGTTTTTTTTTAGAAAATTTTAAAGAAAAATTTTCTTTAAAGAAAAAACGGTTATTGCAATGTTTGATAAGAAAAAAACTAAATGAAGAAAAATAAATAAATAAAAACTAGTATTTATTTGTGTCCTCTAATTTTCTGTTCATTTTAATGGTTTAGTTTTTTTTATATGAAAAAAAGACTAAGTAAAGAAGAAAGACAAATAATAGGTTGGGGAATGATTTGGTTTTTATTTCGGTTTAAAATTGGGTCTGGGTCTATGGATTGGTGTTGGTTTAGTAGTTGGTTTATGTCAAATGGCTATTTCACAACCGTTCTTTCAACGGCTCTTATTTTTTCAACGTTCATATCCAACATTCGTCTAACGATCGTTTCGAAGTTACCTATATAAACGTAGTATTTGTTTGATATCAACATATCAAACATTGTAATCAAAATTTTTATTTCTTTCCATACGGAGTTTCTTTCTTTCCACACAGGAGAAGCTCAGTTCAATATACAATCTTTGAAGTCCATTTTTTTGTTGCCATGGATCGAAGTATAATAATATTATGCTCGCTTGATGGTGTACTAAATAGGTTATCTTATGAAGGAGGTTTAGTTGAAGTTCTTTTAATTGATCAAAATATTTCTTTTGATAATTTACGTAATCTAATAATTGGAAAAAATTCTATTGACTATGAATTTTTATTGGTACATATTTATCTATCTAATTGTATAAATTTAGTTAGTGAGGAAGCATAAAAATTTATTCTTGAAGTTAATATAAAATTACCGTATATTAATATTTCTGTGACTCCACCACCACCATCATCAAGAATTAGTAGTGCTCCTAGTTCTTCTTACCAAGTTATTTCATTTACTGAAGAAGAACATATAATAAATGATGGTAATACTGATGATGAAAATAGTGATAATTTAATAAAAAATATAGATGATGTACTTGATGATAATGTTGATAGTTTAAATAATTTATTCATTTGAAGAGAATTTATGAATCGTCATGTATTTAGAAGTTTTATTAGTGATATAGCAATTGTAAAAAAAATTTATTGCAGGACTACTAGAAACAATGCCAGTAGAATTGTATATAAATATAATATTTCTAGTTGTAATTGGAGAGTGTATGCTAAAGCCATTGGCAACGGCAAAACATTCGTCATTAGTATGCTAGAAAATGTACATTCTTGTTTAGGTGGACTTACAACAGAAAATCATCCATTAGCGACAACTATATAGGTTAAGTATAAGATTATTGATAAAATTTGTGATAATCTGTCGTATAGTCCATTGCATGTTGTAAATGATATCTATAGGGAACATCGAATACATATTAAATATTGTAAAGCTTAGAAAGCTAGAGAAATTGCTCTATCAAAAATAAATAGTAGTTATATTGATGCATATAGTAGTCTTGAAGAGTATGTTTTTACTATCATTGAGACAAATCCAGGTAGCAGATGTTATATAAAGACTACAGAAAATAATAAGTTTCAAAAAAAAATTATTTCTTTCAAGGCATGCATTGATGACTTTTTAAGGGGATGTTTACATGTGATTATTACTAATGCTACATTTTCCCTCTAAATTTTAAGATATTTTATTTATTGCGTGTGCTCATGATCCTAACTATCAATTATATCCAATTGCTTATGCTGTTGCTGAGAGCGAAACACGGATTCTTGGAATTAGTTTTTAAACGGTTTGAAAACATCTTTTGAAGGTAGTTTTAATGCGTGGGATACAATTTCTTTTATATCAGATAAACATAATGGATTAATAAAAGCCATGCGTGCTACTTTTCCATAATCACCTCATTTTTATTTATACAATATTTTAAACAAAATTTAAAACAAGTATGTAGTCTGTCTTAGTTTTAACATAAATTAGAATACCTTGCAAGATGTTATAATGAGACAGAAGTGAATATTTGCTTTGAAATAATTAAGGCTGAAAACATCGATGTTTACAATTGGATTGTTGGAGTAAATGATAAAACTCGTATTTTATCACACTGGATAACAGCTTATTCTCCTTGTCCTAGATTAGATATTAACACATCGAACCTTGTTGAATGCTTCAATAACTGGGTTAAAAACTTACGCGATAAACCAATAACAACACTACTTGATGGTATTCGAGCCAAAATTATAACACTTCAGGACAAAAATGGGCAAAAAGCTAAAAATCTTGCAACTGACTATTGTCCGAAGATGTTAAATACTATGGCCAGTATCACAAGAAAAAGGCACCAGCTGCAAATATTAAGTATAGTTGGTTATTTGTTTGAAATACTAGATCGTGAAACAAACAGAACATATGTTGTTAACTTAAATAAAAAATATTGTACATGTTTTAAATGGTATCATACTTGTCTGTCATGTGTACATATATGTTATGCTTGTAATTCTAAAAATATTAGCATCAAGAGTTTTTATCCAGGTATTTTTTTCAAAGAAGCATTAAGAAGCATATATGAGCCGCACCTGGAGCCAATTCCAGTCCCTTACAACATTCAAAGTATATTGTTATATGCGACATTGGAGTACCAGATGTACGACAAAAAGTGGGAAGACCAAAGAAGAACCGCATCATGACGAAGGATCAATCATCAAGAGATCTCCGATGTAGAAACTGTAATGGTTTAGGACACAATCGAAGAAGATGTACCAACCAACCAACCAAGAGAATAAATGCATTGGCATAGATTTTCTTAGAAAAGTTATAAGTTCATTGATGTAATTTTTTTTCTAATACATAAATTTCTAATAAAACCTAGCAGTACAAGATTTTCATTCTCTAGCTCTTGCCATCCTATCATAATACCAACGAGGCCTTGGACTAAGACCAAGTCTATTTCTTCTTGCTACTGTATCCTCGGGTCTCTCCCCTGGAAATGGTGCCCATGGGTCAAATTTATCAGTCTCCTGTGTCTGCACCGACATTGTTGGAGTAACAAATAACTGAGTAGTTGTATCAAACTGGGGTGCATCAAATATAGAAGTGGCTATCTGCATATAATAATCCCAATAGTTACCACCAGGCTGTGACGTCCCCGCGCCCGCCTCTCGGTCCATCTGTGGGGTACGTGCCTGTGACGTCCCCTCGGCCGCCCACTGATAAGTGCCATGGCTAGCCTACTGGGAAGTGCCCTGGTCAGCCTGTTGGGAAGTGCCCTGGTCAGCCTATTGGAAACTGCCCTGCTCAGCCTGCTGAGGGACCTCGTCATCTTATTGAGGCGGGCTATCCATATGCCAAACATGAGGATACTTTCTACGCGGACGTGTTTGCCGTCGGTTAAGTAAGCCTTTAGGATAATCCGGTAGAATATGTAACAGAGGGTTCGGTGGAGTCGGAATTGCTTGCACATTATCCAAAAATGATCTTACTGCTGTGCTCAACGAGTCTCTCACTGGATGATTTTCACATGCTATATTAAAATTTGGAAGCTGAAATATTAAGTAGAATCCAATTAATTCATATAAAAAACTATAGAGACAAACATTTTTATCAATAAAATACGTACCTTCTCAATTACATGTTGATGCCATTCATGATAACTAGCATCATCAACGACCCAATGTTGGAATCACAACTCCTCATATCGGTAGGATCGATTACTGATAAGAGGAGCTCCCCACCAAGATCTATAAGCAATATCACCTAATCCTACACTATTTAAACAAATATGAGCGTATGTTTTCATATAATTTTAAAAAAATTATTTTGTTCAACTTTTTAAATAACTTACCCTCATCTATAGAGTCCATTAGTTAAGACGACTGTACCATGGGCTGTGTCTCCAATCTAGAATTCCACTGTGGAATTATTTTGCTTGCTCTTTTAGTTGCACTCCCTCTACTACGGTTTAAACATGGTGGCTCATCGGGAATCTTTTGTTTCACCCAGAATTATCGCATAACGCAATCATCTGGATGATACATGATTTTACCGCCGAATATTAGGAAACAACTATGGACATTAAGGTCATAGGCTATTGTTTGTATTTCAGTAGGATTATGCTCAAGCCGGTAAGGACAGTATGTCACCTATTTTATGACAAAAAATTATAAGATTATGGTCATAATGGCTTTATAAAATAATAATACAGATATTTTATCTCGTTATACTTCAGTGTATCAAATTCGACCCAGTATAGAGAGATAACCACATGTTCACAGTGTACTAGATCTACTGCATCCGTAGTCCACCGTAAAGCTGACGGGAAGACACCAACGTCGGTATTAATGCGGGAGACTGGCCTACCATTATGAAAGTGCTCGTAGGACCAAACTAGAAAATACGAGTATATGATATAAGTGCGTATATTTTCAATGTAAATGGAATTAAGTAAAACTTTTCATATGATATAAGTACACATATTTTCATACTTGTATTAATGTCGCGCAACCACTTAAATTTACCTTCGTTGCATTCATGTCTTCAAATTATACAAAATCTGTCATAGAACTATATAAATATGCCAACACTGACCCTCTCCAAGCGTGGCGCGTAGGTGCGTCCAGGTCTACCAAAAAAGTTAGAAAACGTAAATAAACTAAATCTGATGAGTCTGGAAACAATATTTCGCTTAATAAACCTAGCAAGTAGGCTCTGGTGCAAGAAATGACCTGAACAAATAATAAAGAAATAATATACGTTAAATTAAATTAAAAATATATTACGTAAATAATAACATAAGTTGCAAAAAAATCATACTTATCCGATCCTCATCCACTGAGATAACTTGATCACCAATACGATCTAGGTGCAAAAAGTTATGACAGAGCCACGAAAACGTCACAAGATTTTTACTAGGTTTATTACGCGGCGCCTCCACACCAAGGTACTTCGTAATCATAGTGTCAAAAAAAATTGATTTATCAAATATTATTGGTTCACCCGTAATATGTAAACCTAAAATATTTGTCACATCTGCTAGAATAATAATTATCCCTCCGAATGGTAGCTGGAAGATATTTTGTCCAGGCCACTAATGCTCAACTAAACTAAAGATTAAGTCTCTATCGTGTTGCATAAAATGTATCTTGTCAACATAATAAAGGCCAAATATTTTCAATAGTGCCACCTGATGGTTGCTCAACCTCCAATATCTAAGTCTGGTATCGTGATGCCACGAGACAAGCTCTCGTCACCGTTCATCATTAGTATAATCGTATTGCTATATATGAAAAACATAGACGATGTTATTAGTAGACATGTACAAAATATCATTCATATTGATTTAAACTATTAAATTTTATTGTACCTTCCCATAAAATACTAAACTAGATATATGTTTCGCACGTTGCTGGATTATTAAATCTGTAGTAGGCCCTTCAGAAATACATCCGTCATTTTGGCTGCCCATCTGTACAATTATGGTTATCAAAACACATATTTTGGCTGCCCGTCGTTTTGCACATTATATAACTTAAATTCACTAAATAAACACTAGTACCCTAGCATTTAAAAAATAAAAAATAACATAAAATTATTGTATATTCAAATGAGAGTATAAATGAAGGAGAAGAGAATAGAGACCTTCAACAATAAGGATTGTGTGTGCTCACAAAGACTGCTGTATCCACTTGCAAAGGAGAAAAAATGAAGGCTGCTCGAATTATTGTTATGTGCTCACAATGAATTCTGTGTATTACTTCTTAGTGCAATCTGTTCTTCTTCCTCCTTCTCTTCTTATAGCACCTCCCACCAACTTCTCTTTATTTTATTACTCGTCTCCTTTACTTCCTCCCTCCACGAGACATGTCTCTTCTTCTTCTTCTTTTTTTACTCTCTCATGTCTCTTCTTCTTCTTTTTTGTCAAGTATCTTCTTCTTTTCTCTTGTCAAGTCTCTTGTCTCTCAGTATTTTTGTTGTATAGTATTTCTTGTCTCTTCCTCGTTAAACCAAACCAAAGAACATTACCCTCTTCCACGTTAAACCAAACTGAAACAATAGCCAGTGAACATAAACCAAAACCAACTCCTGAACCAACATTAATCCATATACCCAGATCAAATTTTAAACCCAAATAAAAATCAAACCAAAATCCAAAACTAAGCTAAATAAAAAAAAATCCAAAACAAAACTAAATAGAAAAAAACAAAAAACAAAACATAACTAATAAAACAAACCAAAACCAACCAAACCCAACCGCGGGCCCCACAAGCCAATTTTGGCCAACATTGTTGGCCGAAATTGTGCAACTATGTTGGCCGAAATTGGCTTGTGGGGTCCACATTTAGTTTTTTTGCCTACGTGTTCACTCTGTTGTGTTTTTCGCCAACTGAGTTGGCTGACTCTGTCTTTATTTTTAATTTTAGTAAACTTGTTTCGTTTGCATTAATTTAATATAATTTAATTTTGCTATAGTAAATTAACTGATAGTTTAGAGACTAGATCAGCAATTGGAGATAGCATGGAAGAAGATGGTAAAAAAAAGGAATTTTTTTTCTGAGGTGGGCTCGTGCTTTCGTACTTGCCCATGGGCCTGAACGTTAAGTATAGTTTGAACGACACGAAGACAATACCTAAAATACTAATTTTTTGATAAATTATTTTTATTTAATTGTTGTGTATTTTTAATCCAAATAAGAGAATAAAATATAACTAAAAAAATTCTTACAAAATTTTGGGCCGGACTATATTCCAACCGTGTCCTTCACAAGCTCGGCCTCCTATTACTATCATGATGTGTTGGTAAATGTGGGAATAATCCCCCAACGTCGTATGGCATGAGAAGTTCTTACAGACTACGATTTGCTTATAGACTTCAGAATGGGGACAAAAAGGAAGAACTTAGCCCATCTTAGCCCAACCTTGTGAAGATTTATTTATATTGTTGAAGGGAAAAGACTATAATTATTATTTACTAGTAAAAATATCCGTCCACCAAATTTATCGACCAACAATATTTACTAACATTAATGTTAGTTATTACGTTAATGTCACACTTAGATTAAAATACTTTGAACTAAACATTTGGATTTTAAAATTTTAAAATTAGTGATTATGGTACATTTGAAATTATGCAAAAATAACTTGCTAAGCTATATCCTATAAATAAGTTTTATATATGTATATATGAACAATAATTATTTTTGAATTTTAGATTGTAGATAAATTTAATACTTTAAGATCTAAAATTTAAATATGGATAAGATTAAACTTGTGCAAAAAGATACTATTAAATTAAAAAAGAAAGATTCAGATGAGATTGATTTGAATATGTACCTTTCTTGATGTATAATTTAAAATTAAATATTTTTGATATGTAATATAAAAATCTCATAACTAAAAGATACTATACAACTTAAATGATATGACACGATGTGGTGTAAAAAGTTCCTCCAATAATGCAATAAATTCATGAAAAATTTGCAAAAATTTGTGGAAGCACTGTGACTAGATATTCTTTTATAATATACAAGTCATCGGACACATGCGTCGTGTGTGAAACATGTTTTTATTAATGTCAAACTTGATAAAATATGCACACACAAATTAAATATCAAATTATTACTATTTTCGAGAGTTTTTTTTCTATGTAAGACTCTTCCTTAAATTTCAATGAATTGCCAGGAAATGGCTGTAGTGCAGAAATCAACTGTTGGAAGCACTATCTCATCGAAGTTTTGCACAAAAAATATCATTATCAATTTCATAATTACAAAAAAATAACATTGGTATATTTTACACAAAAAAGATACACCTCGTCTTCGTTGAATATGTTGGGGTTTCAAATCCACTTGAAGAGCTTCCCGCTAGCGGCGTACTCGATCACAATCGTCAATTAACTATGACAAGATGTGAGACTCGTCTCATAGTATTCGTATTTTATGCGGATATATATTTTGTGCTAGTTATTACAATTTATTGGATCTCGAGGAAGTCCGAAAATTCTCAAAATTGAAACTTTACTACCTGACCGATATACCGAGGGTATACTGCCCGCAGATATTTGTTTCACTTTCGAGATATTTTGAGATATTTTTTCTATAAATAGTACTCAAAATATTTTATTTTCTTCTTTCTCTCTCCTCTCTTCTTTATTTTCTCTCGAGCTTGGAAGCGTGGTCTTGAGACCCAGAGTGTGGTTTCTGAACCCCTTCGTGGTGGTGGATTAGAAGGTTTAGGTTGGGAGTTCGAGTTAAGGTTTAGGTTGGGAGCTCGAGTTAGGCAAGTACAACTTGCCGATTTTGTGAACTTCTTTTACATTCAGTCATTTTACTTTCCTATATCTTGATTATTACTTTTTATCTTAGACTTGTTTTTCTCTAGTTGTTTATATCGTGATTTCAAGCCTAATG
This sequence comes from Iris macrosiphon, assembly GCA_036927795.1. Taxonomy (NCBI): domain Eukaryota; kingdom Viridiplantae; phylum Streptophyta; class Magnoliopsida; order Asparagales; family Iridaceae; genus Iris; species Iris macrosiphon. The sequence continues at coordinate 162,863,954 of JAYESA010000006.1, read as the reverse complement.
ACCGTCTCAGTTTTGATTTCTGGTAGAATCTCGTTCCGTCCCTTTTTGGTAACTTGGTAACGAAAACGGTACCGGAGTTGTGACCGTGAGATTTAGTCCAAATTGTGATATGAGACTTACCAAATAATTGACTTCTTGTTAGACTTAGTTTTGGTAATTTTAAGGATTTAATTTGGGTCCCGAAAATCAGACTTGATTTAACCATGTTTATTCTTGGAAACCGGTATACCGACGGTATACTACAGTGTACCGACAGTATACCGATTTCAACCGACTTGAATTCTAGATATTTTTGGGTGAACACTATCGGCATACCGACGGTGTACTGGATTGTGCCGATGGTATACTGATCTTGCCGATATTTTTAGATATTTGTCTTGGCCGGCATACCGACGGTATACTGGGTTGTGCCGACGGTATACCGATTTATGGAACTTTGTTTTCCAGTAACTTTTTGCCCACTTGGAACGACACTCCGATGGTATACTACAGTATACCATTTTGTTGGAATCCAGAACTTACTGTATTTTTTCTATCTCTCTACCGATTTACCGACGGTGTGCTAGACTATACCGACGGTATACCGATTGTGCACTTTTTTTTAGAAATTTTTAGTTTTACGTGATTTCATGTTGAAACTTCTAGCTTTTGCTTGGACACGAGATGACTTGACCTGATTTTAAACTTACATGGCTTTAGATGACATGACTTGACTTGACTTTACTTTATTCGATTTTATCCGGCTTTGTCCGGCTACACGTGATGACATGATTGACTAGACTTGACTTGGCATGACTTTACATGGCTTCATCGGACATGGCTTGACTTGGTTTTACTTGGTTTTATCTGGTTGGATATAGATTCACATGGTTGTACATGACTTTACCTGGTTTCATATAGCTTTACCTGGCTTCACTTGGATGTACATGGCTTCACTTGGCTTTACCTGGCTTCATTTTGTGACACGTGGCTTGGTTGTTGTCATGACTTACATGAGTCCAATTGTGCAATATATATTAAACCTTTTATATTACTATTAGAATTTGATTTTTCTTTATCATATCTAGGATGGATTCTGCGGAATGCCATAGCCGGATCCATACAAGAAACTGTTAGGGGTTTTATAACTAGAGATTCACTTAATACATGGCTAGAGATTTTTCTAGATTGTATGTAGTCCCGGTTATTCATACTGTTATCTTGAGGAGTATCCAGTAGTTTATATTGTGGCGTATCTTGAGGAGTATCAAGTTGGTTATGTGTATAGATATCCCGGACGGACTGCAGGGGCATGTGATCAGAAGGAACTCTAGCATCGCGTTGAATTATAAAGTTAGTAATTAAGGATTGTGATAACCTAGTTAAATAAAGATATCAAGTCGTACTTATATGATTTGCCATGATTGATGGTTGATGGTTAGTCTAGGCTTTACATGATCACCTTTACTTTCAGTACTTGTTATTTTCTTATTGATTATCATATCCGAATATGTCTCATTGCAGGTTTTACAGTATTTATTATCCTGAGATCTTTTACATTCGGTCTTTACTTTCCAGTATTTGTATTGTTTGTTTTGTTGGTTTAAGTTCCTAGATTGGCTTCTTTTGTGGTACTTGCTATTTGGGGGTTTGACCCCACTGGTTTTGTATGGCCAAATCCAGTAGCAGCACCGGAGGATCTTCCGTTGTCACCCCCATATTTCTAGATGAGGATATTTTTTTATTTTACACATTTTTATTTTTAGTGAATTAATATTTATATAATGTGCTAATAGTTATTATTATGTTTTGTACTATTTATTTTATTGTTAGTGGACTAGTCTTTTTATTTGGACTTGAAACTAGTGAACCCAATTAGATTAGTCATGACACTTTGAGCCCAACATTGGACTTGGACCCATTAGATTCATCCCTTTGCTTTAATTAGGAGATTGGAATTAGTGTTCATTAGAATTAGAAGCTTTCTGATATAGTCCTTCCTAATTAAACACCTCATGACTAATTAATGGGGGATAGATTGGACTTTTTGTGTTGATTGGAGGAAAAGAATAGGGTCAACCACCTATTTGAGAGGGAATTTCTCTCTCCAACTCATTTCTTCATTTATTTTAGATCCCCAATTTATTAGATCCCCAATTCACTTCATCCTTCCACCAATTCACCCTCATTTCCCCCCATTCCCTCTCATTTTCTTCAATTGAGAAGCATTGGAGCTTGGATTTACAAGGAGCGCTTGAAGAAGGAGCATTTGACAAGGAGATCGTATCCTAATTGTGTCCATTGAGCATTTTATTGGAAATCCATCTCCCAATAGGTAAATTCTGAATCCATCCCTTAATTTAGACTCTAATTTATGCATTTAACTATTTGAAATCATCCATTGGCTTAGGACTACCGATAGTATCAAAAATTAGGTCCATATGACTTTTATTGTAAAAGTTATATGATAATTTGTGTCAAATTAGAAAGAATTACGAGATTGACACATCAAGTGTGTGTTATAAGACCAATTATATCTAATAACTTAGATCGGGATTTTGGAACTAGATATATGTTCACAATTGAATACGGAGAGCCCGTATCATGATACTTCATGATACGGAGGTGTAGAATTGGTATTTTTTCTTGAATTGAACTTTTAGAGGCTAATTCCATGTTATTGATGATTATTTCAGTTATTATAACTAGTATATACTGTATATTATAGTACTATTAATATGGATAGATGGTGGCATCATGGTGAGGAGTTTGAAGGGCGTATCATAGAGTATTCTAGTGTGATACTAGGATACACACTAGGTGTTTGATATATTGCTCATTAGTATTATAGTGGGTTAGTGTGTGTATGTGTGTGTGTGTGTGTGTATATATGGGTTGGGATCATGATCCACCCCCTTTTTTGTCCACCCCAAATATTAACACCGTTGGATGGGATTTAAGTCATCTAATCTTAACCGTTGAAAAATCAACGGTTAAGATTAGATGACTTAAAGTTCATACAATGGTGTGAATATGGATGATGCTTGGGGTGGACAAAAAAGGGGGTAGATTTGATCCCTTCCATATATATATATATATATATATATATATATATATGTGTGTGTGTGTGTGTGTGTGTATGTGTGTGTGTGTCACTACCATATTTTCTAGGAAAGGGTATTTTAGTCTTTTCCTATTTAATTAAATATTGTGCATTGTAAATAATTATTTGTTGTATTATTTAATTGTTGTTAGATGTTATTTAATTATTTTGGACTTGTATTAGTGGACCCAACTAGTTTTAGTTTGGACCCATGGACCAACATGAATTAATTAGTTAGACTTGGCCCATTTAGAAAGTCCATTGTTAAGGAGATGGATTAAATTAATTAAATGATTAGACTAGAAGCTTCCTTCCTTAATTATTTCTTCATGAGAGGCCCCAAGGGGTACATTGGACATTTTATAATTTTTTGGGGAAGGGGGCATGGCCGGCCTATATTAGAGGGGGGGAAATTTCTCTCTCCTCTCATTCTCATTCCAAATCTAGATCTAGAATTCTCCACTCCCAAATTTCTTTCATTCTCATTCCAATTCTCTACCAAATTCATTCCAAATTCTTCCCAATTCACCATTAGAAAGTTGAGAAGAAAGGATCTAGAAGGAGAAAGCAAGGATCTACAAAGAGGAGCAAGGATCTACAATTTGGAAGCAAGTTCATCTCAATTGGAGGTTTCATTGGGAATCCATCTCCCAATAGGTATAATTCAATTTTTCTCATTAAAATAGCTTCTAAATCTGAGATTTAATCATATAAAATTAACCTATATGTATGTACTACCCATAGGACTTGGTTTTGTGTTCATAGGAGACCTATGGAGAAAGTTATGGTACTTTTTGTGTCAATTTTGGGAGAATTCCGAATTTATATTTTGTTGTGTGTGTCAATTGATCCTATAGATCAATTGGGCATGTGCTTATATGTTTGGGGCTAGTGTCGTGTCCATAATTGGATACATGTAGTTCGTATCCCAACAAATTTGGTGATACATGTCATTTTGGAGATTTTTCCTCCGACACGGGACTTTGTACATGTCGTATTTTGACACGGACACATAGATCTACTTTTAACACTTTGATTTATTCATAAATAATATTTGTAACTTATTTGTGTCCTTCGGGATACAATTGGTTGTGTGTTGGACTCGTGTCGCATGTGTATCCTAGATCTAGTGGGATACGGTGTGATACTCTCCAATTGTGTGTATTTATGAATAGATCTAATTATTTATGTTTTAATTCTTGAATTATAGTTAGTAAATATATATGGATGTTATATATTTATTTTTAGTGTATTTATTATAGTATTTATTGTAGGATAGATCTATATATTTTTATGTGTACTAAAATGATGTATAAATATATATGTAGCTTTCTTTACATGCATTTATATAAATTACAACTTATGTTAATAAAATAAATTATATATAAATGTTTTATAAAATATATTTATGTGCTTAAATATGTAATTATATTAATTATAATTATTATGTAATTATTTATATATTAATGAATATATTTTTATGTGTGCTTCTAGCCATGTAAAATATGTACATTAATACATGCAATGTGTTTTGTAACTATTAGTATTTAATTGTGTAGGTTTATGTATATATATATAAGTATATATATTTATTTAATTATTTTATATATATATATATATATATATATTGATTTATATTTATTAATATATATAGTTATATATTATTGTTTTGTTTTGCGACAGTGGCATTTAATGACAGTTGCTGTCATTAAAACAGCAGCCGCTGTAGCAGTGTTTCGGCATTAATGATAGTTCTGTCATTAATGCTGCGGGAGGGTTTGAGCGGCAATTCTTCAGCGACGGTTTTCTATGACAGTTTGAACTATCATCAAACTGTGACAGCAGTGGGTTATATATACAGCGTTTTGGCGACAGTTTTTTTTGTGACAGTCGGGACTGTCACTATAAGTCTGTTTATTGAAATTTATATTTTAGCATACTGTTTTCAGTGACATTTGGACAGATTTAATTTATATATTATATATTATAATTGTATATATATATATATGTATATATATATGTGCTTATTGTGAGGTATAATACTAGTATTGATATATTATTTTAATTGTATAAAATATTGGTTTGTATATATATTATATTAGAGTATATATTATATGTATCTTAAGCATACATTGTGTGGGTACCAAGATGGTTTAAAACCATGGTTCCAAATTGGTTAATTTATTATTCTATATTATTATAGATATTTTGTGAGGATTGACCTTGGTTTGACCATAATTGACTTTAGAGTTGACCATAGTTGACTTTTGACCTAGAATTGACTTATTGACCTAGAAGTTGACTAGTTTGACTTGTTCTCTTTTTGGGACCTTGTATTGATGTTGTATTCCATATCTAGGTCTTCGAGGCACCGAGTCAGACATCTGTGAGACTATTTATTGGACTTCAGGCGAGTACATTCTCTGATAGTTTCTCATTTATGATATCCTCTATGTTCACTGTATCTAGTGTAGATGTCCACGTTCTCTTGACACTATGGTTACACGGATTGGTATATCCGGATCTCATCATGAGATGTTATTCCTTGGTATATGGTGTATATGGTGCAAGTATTATTTCATTGGTTATCTTGTACATGTACAGACACCGATTCTCGGGGAGACTAGCTATCTTCTTGGAGAATCTCGTGCCATAGCATACCGTGGTTGGATCTATTATACCAGTCGGGGGTGGGGAGTATTAGTATAGATATCTGATCAAATCCCTATTGAATAAAGTACTGGTAAATGAATAGTGTTGATCATAAACCGCACTTATGATTAGCCAGGCCGCATTGCATCTTGCCCAAGCCGATCACATGTTAAGCTAGTACTCATACACTTAGTCATTAGTATTATTGTTTCATTGGCATATTGTTCATTATTGTATTTATTTCCAGTATTTTCTTATTGTCTATATATCTCTTGTATCTATTTGTGCATCTTGTTTATCCACAGCTATTTACTGTTCCATAGTTTTTATCATTAATTAGAACTGCTGTTAGAGATGTACTCTGCTCCTTTCCTGACTGGATATATTTTTCCAGATGATACTGAGGAGTGGTACCCTACCTTTTATGGACCCCAGGATGTTGTGGGTTTAGATTCTGAGACCCTGGCTCAAGAGGGACTTATCCCAACTGAGACAGTTGACCCTGGAGTTGTAGCTTTGTAGTATTCTTTTGTACTGGATTTGTCTCCAGCTTTTTGTGTTGTTCTTCAGACTCATTGATGTATTTTAGACTCATGAGTTGTATTGTGACTATTCTATTCTTTATCTGATTCATGCTCATTTCTATCTTAGTTCTGTGATTGAGTATACTATCATTATTGGTGGTTCATTATATTGTTAGATAGACTATCTAGATAGCGTTCTACCGCCGATTCTGTGGCGTAGGCTGGGCGTTGTTTTCGACTAGTACCCTTACACCGGGTGCGGGTCGTGACACATTTTTGGTGGTGGCCCATGCAGGTCTATCTTTACAAGTATGTGATATCGTGGTAGTGCGACAACTTAGTTGTACTACTGCGAGCCTGCGATAGGATATAGGATATAGGCTGAGATACTCAATCACATCTAGTAAAATTCTTTTGATTCAACTATTCTCCTTTGATATTGATACTTGATCCCTTAAACTGTCCTTTCCTTGATGTTTTACATCTTTTGCCATATTGATTCTCATTCCGTCTTTTTATAAGACATACTCGGAGATACTTGCGGAGGCACGCAAGGTTGAGCGGGATCTGGGTTTGAAGACCAAGAGAGACCGTGATTCTTTTCTGGGGGCCAACGGCCGTGCAGTATCTGCCAAACGTCCTCATTTCCAGTCCAGACCTTTCCAGCAGCCACAGCAGAACCAGACTCCAGCTAGAGCGCCTTTTCACCAGGCACCTCAGCAGAGACAGTTACAGCAATCTCCATGCAACTACTGTAAGAAGCCCGGCCACATCTGGGAAGTTTGCAGGAGGAGGCTAGGAGTTTGTTTGTATTGTGGTACTGAAGGGCATCAATTGAGGGAGTGTCCTCGTCGTACAGTTCAGGGAGCAGCTCCAGCTCCGAGGGAACAGACGAGACCACCTGCAGCACAGCCGAGGGGACCGCTTCCGACACAACAGCAGTATTTTGTCCAGCATCAACAGCAGGGAGGTGCTCGACAGGGACGAGCGTTTGCTATGACCGTCAAGGAGGATGAACCCACCGAAGATGTCATTGCAGGTTCTATTCTTCTTGATTCCAATCCAGCTTTAGCTTTGTTTGATAGTGGTGCTTTCCATAGTTTTGTATCTGTTTCTTTTGCTCTAAAGCATGGTTTGGTAGCTGAGTCTTTGCTTAGGACTTGCAAGATCATGACCGGGGGAGGCATTATCTTGGTTAATGATATTTGCAAGGATCGGAGAGTTACTCTGGGACGCCGGGAGTTGAGTGCGTGTCTACTTGTAATGCCACTTCCGAGCTACGATATTGTACTCGGGATGGATTGGTTGAGTAGGCACCGTGCTAGCATAGATTGTAGAGGAGGTAGAGTTTTGTATGGTCCGCCAGGAGAGCCAGAGTTTGAGTTTGCTAGAGGAGCTGCGGAGCAAGGTGAAGGCATGATTTGTAGGGCTATGGTGGAAGACAAGGAGTTGCCACATCCGTTGATAGTAGAGTTCTTGGATGTGTTTCCTGAGGAATTGCCAGGATTGCTGCCAGATCGAGATGTTGAATTTTCTATAGACTTGGTGCCAGGTGCAGAACCAATTTTGCAGCATATCTATTGAGTAAACAACAGCGAGCTGGTCGAGTTGAAGAAGCAGGTGGATGAATTGCAGGATAAGGGGTTTATCAGATCGAGTTCTTCACCATAGGGAGCCCCGGTATTGTTTGTACCAAAGAAGGATGGATCGGTGCGCATGTACATTGATTACAGGGCTTTGAATAATCTCACTATCAAGAATAAGTATCATTTGCCACGGATTGATGATCTGTTTGATCAGTTGAGTGGTGCGAAGGTGTTTTCTAAGATAGATTTAAGATCAGGCTACCATCAAGTGAAGGTAAAGCCGGAGGACATACCGAAGACTGCTTTTAGAACTCGGTTTGGTCAGTACGAGTTTATGGTGATGCCGTTTGGTTTGACTAATGCACCGGCGGTATTTATGAACTTGATGAACAAGGTGTTCCACCAGTACCTTGATAAGTTTGTGGTGGTGTTCATCGACGACATACTCATATACTCGAGGACACCGGAGGAGCATGAGGAGCACTTGAGGATTGTGTTGGAAGTGCTAAGGAAGGAGAAGTTGTATGGGAAGTTGTCCAAGTGTGAGTTTTTCTTGGACAAGGTGGAATTCTTGGGGCATGTTGTGACTGGTGATGGTATTTCAGTGGATCCGAAGAAGATTTCAGCAGTGGAATCTTGGAAGACTCCGAGTTCGGTAGTAGAGATCAGGAGTTTCTTGGGATTGGCAGGCTATTACAAGAAGTTTGTGCAAGATTTTTCGAGGATTGCCGAGCCGATGACCAGACTCACGAGGAAGGATGTAGAGTTTGTTTGGACGGAGGATTGCCAGGTTGTTTTTGATGAGTTGAAGAAGAGGTTGACGTTTGCTCCTATTTTGACGTTGCCATCAGGATCATGAGGTTTCACTATTTATAGTGATGCATCGGGGAAGGGTTTAGGTTGTGTTCTTCAGCAGCATGGGAAAGTGATTGCCTATGCATCCAGGCAATTGCGTCCTCATGAAAAGAACTATCCTACCCATGATTTGGAGTTGGCAGCTGTTATATTCGCCCTGAAGTTGTGGAAACATTATTTATACGGAGAGCATGTGGAGATCTTCACAGACCACAAAAGCTTGAAGTACGTTTTCACGCAGAAGGAGTTGAACATGAGGCAGCGTCGGTGGTTGGAACTGATGAAGGATTTTGATATCTCTTTGCAATATCATCCTGGAAAAGCAAATGTAGTTGCCGATGCTTTGAGCAGGTATCCGGTAGCTATGTTCTTGACGCAGAATCGATATTTGTTGGAGGACTTGGAGAGCTTGGGTATTGAGGTGATTGTTCCTGGGTGTGCTATGCAGATATGGGGATTGCAGATACACTCAGATTTGATGGACAGGATTAAGGCAGCACAGTATGATGATGTATCTCTAAGGAGTATCAGAGCTCAGTTGAGAGCAGGATTGGAGGATGATTTCATTATTGCAGCAGATGGATCTTTGAGGCATGGAGTTAGATTGTGTATGCCTAGTGGGGAGTTGCGAGCGGAGGTGTTGCAGGAAGTGCATCGCTCTCAGTATTTCATGCATCCAGGTGCCAACAAGATGTATCGGGATATGCAAGAGAGTGTGTGGTGGTATGGCATGAAGAGGGAAGTGGCACAGTTTGTATCCAGATGCTTAGTGTGCCAGCAGGTGAAAGCCGAGAGGCAGAGGCTAGGAGGTTTACTTCAGCCATTACCTATTCCAGAGTGGAAGTGGGAACACATTACTATGGATTTTATGTCCGGACTTCCATGATCTCCAGGAGGGAAGGACGCAATTTGGGTCATTGTTGATAGGTTGACCAAGTCGAACCCCTTTTTGCCTTTTAAGGTGGGTTTGTCTACGGAGAAGCTGGCAGAGATGTATGTGAGGCAGATCGTTAGGATACACGGAGTTCCCGTCAGCATAGTCTCAGATCGAGATTGTTGTTTTACTTCTTATTTCTGGAGGAGTTTGCAGGAGAGTTTGGGCACTCAGCTCAAGTTCAGTACTGCATATCATCCCCAGACAGATGGGCAGTCAGAGAGGACTATCCAGACTCTCGAGGATATGTTGCGCACTTTTGTACTAGATTTTGGGGGTTCTTGGGAGGACCATCTTCATTTGGTAGAGTTTCCTTACAACAACTGTTACCAGGCCAGTATAGAGATATCACCTTTTGAAACTCTATATGGTCGGAGGTGTCGTACTCCTTTGTCTTGGGACGATATTGGAGAGAGAGTTTTGCTTGGGCCAGAGATGGTTGTGGATGCAGCAGAGAAGGTTCAGTTGATCAGAGACAGACTTCGAGTGGCGCAGGACAGACAGCGGCATTGGGCCGATAGCCATCGAAGACCTTTGGAGTTTGAGGTATAGTTTAGATTTTGTTTGTGCTTATTCTTGTTTGTTATAGATTAAGTTCTTAAGATGGTGTTTTGTTCTAGGTGGGTAGTTTGGTGTTTCTGAGGATTTCTCCGACACGAGGCACGATTCGCTTCGGTGGAGGCGGAAAGCTTAGTCCACGATTCATCGGACCTTTCACTATTCTAGAGAGGGTCGGTGCAGTTGCTTATAGACTAGACTTGCCACCTGCATTGGAGGGAGTGCACAACGTGTTTCATGTGTCGCAGTTGAGACAATACGTGGCCGATCCTAGCCATGTATTGGATCACTCGGAGATAGAGGTGGGCCCTACTCTTAGCTATCCAGAGCAGCCAGTTGAGATTCTGGATCGGAGAGAGAAGGTGCTGAGGAACCAGACTATTCCTTTGGTGCGCATTGCATGGAGGCATCACTCTCCGGGGGAGTCTACCTGGGAGAGAGAGGATGACATGCGAGAGCGTTATCCATATTTGTTTGTACCATGAGGTATGTTATTTTCTAGTTATGTTTTGTTCATTGTTATGTTCTTTCATAGTTAATTGTGGTTCTTTAGTTCTGTTCTGTGATTTTCTGGGGATAATTTTCATCTTTGAATTTCGAGGACGAAATTATTTTAAGGAGGGTAGACTTGTCACTACCATATTTTCTAGGAAAGGGTATTTTAGTCTTTTCCTATTTAATTAAATATTGTGCATTGTAAATAATTATTTGTTGTATTATTTATTTATTGTTAGATGTTATTTAATTATTTTGGACTTGTATTAGTGGACCCAACTAGTTTTAGTTTGAACCCATGGACCAACATGAATTAATTAGTTAGACTTGGCCCATTTAGAAATCCCATTGTTAAGGAGATGGATTAAATTAATTAATTGATTAGACTAGAAGCTTCCTTCCTTAATTATTTCTTCATGAGAGGCCCCAAGGGGTACATTGGACATTTTATAATTGCTTGGGGAAGGGGGCATGGCCGGCCTATATTAGAGGGGGGGAAATTTCTCTCTCCTCTCATTCTCATTCCAAATGTAGATCTAGAATTTCCCACTCCCAAATTCCTTTCATTCCCATTCCAATTCTCTACCAAATTTATTCCAAATTCTTTCCAATTCACCATTAGAAAGTTGAGAAGCAAGGATCTAGAAGGAGAAAGCAAGAATCTACAAAGAGGAGTAAGGATCTACAATTTGGAAGCAAGTTCATCTCAAATGGAGGTTTCATTGGGAATCCATCTCCCAATAGGTATAATTCAGTTTTTTCCAATAAAATAGCTTCTAAATCTGAGATTTAATCATGTAAAATCAACCTATATGTATGTACTACCCATAGGACTTGGTTTTGTGTTCATAGGAGACCCATGGAGAAACTTATGGTGCTTTTTGTGTCAATTTTGGAGGAATTCCGAATTTATATTTTGTTGTGTGTGTCAATTGATCCTATAGATCAATTGGGCATGTGCTTATGTGTTTGGGGCTAGTGTCGTGTCCACAATTGGGTACATGTAGTTCGTATCCCAATAAATTTGGTGATATGTGTCGTTTTGGGGATTTTTCCTCCGACAGGGGACTTTGTACATGTCGTATTTTGACACGGACACATAGATCTACTTTTGACACTTTGATTTGTTCATAAATAATATTTGTAACTTGTTTGTGTCCTTCGGGGTGCAATTGATTGTGTTTTGGACTCGTGTCGCATGCGTATCCTAGATCTAGTGGGATACGGTGTGATACTCTCCAATTGTGTGTATTTATGAATAGATCTAATTATTTATGTTTTAATTCTTGAATTATAGTTAGTAAATATATATGGATGTTATATATTTATTTTTAGTGTATTTATTATAGTATTTATTGTAGCATAGATCTATATATTTTTATGTGTACTAAAATGATGTATAAATATATATGTAGCTTTCTTTACATGCATTTATATAAATTACAACTTATGTTAATAAAATAAATTATATATAAATATTTTATAAAATATATTTATGTGCTTAAATATGTAATTATATTAATTATAATTATTATGTAATTATTTATATATTAATGAATATATTTTTATGTGTGCTTCTAGCCATGTAAAATATGTACATTAATACATGCAGTGTGTTTTGTAACTATTAGTATTTAATTGTGTAGGTTTATGTATATATATATAAGTATATATATTTATTTAATTATTTTATATATATATATATATTGATTTATATTTATTAATATATATAGTTATATATTATTGTTTTGTTTTGCGACAGTGGCATTTTATGACAGTTGCTGTCATTAAAACAGCAGCCGCTGTAGCAGTGTTTCGGCATTAATGACAGTTCTGTCATTAATGCTGCGGGCGGGTTTGAGCGGCAATTCTTCAGCGATGATTTTCTGTGACAGTTTGAACTGTCATCAAACTGTGACAGTAGTGGGTTATATATACAGCGTTTTGGCGACAATTTTTTGTGACAGTCGGGACTGTCACTATAAGTCTGTTTATTGAAATTTATATTTTAGCACACTGTTTTCAGTGACATTTGGACAGATTTAATTTATATATTATATATTATAATTGTATATATATATGTATATATATGTGTGCTTATTGTGAGGTATAATACTAGTATTGATATATTATTTTAATTGTATAAAATATTGGTTTGTATATATATTATATTAGAGTATATATTATATGTATCTTAAGCATACATTGTGTGGGTACCAAGATGGTTTAAAACCATGGTTCCAAATTGGTTAATTTATTATTCTATATTATTATAGATGTTTTGTGAGGATTGACCTTGGTTTGACCATAATTGACTTTAGAGTTGACCATAGTTGACTTTTGACCTAGAATTGACTTATTTACCTAGAAGTTGACTAGTTTGACTTGTTCTCTTTTTGGGACCTTGTATTGATGTTGTATTCCATATCTAGGTCTTCGAGGCACCGAGTCAGACATCTGTGAGACTATTCATTGGACTTCAGGCGAGTACATTCTCTGATAGTTTCTCATTTATGATATCCTCTATGTTCACTGTATCTAGTGTAGATATCCATGTTCTCTTGACACTATGGTTACACGGATTGGTATATCCGGATCTCGTCATGAGATGTTATTCCTTGGTATATGGTGTATATGGTGCAAGTATTGTTTCATTAGTTATCTTGTACATGTACAGACACCGATTCTCGGGGAGACTAGCTATCTTCTTGGAGAATCTCGTGCCATAGCATACCGTGGTTGGATCTATTATACCAGTCGGGGGTGGGGAGTATTAGTATAGATATCTGATCAAATCCCTATTGAATAAAGTACTGGTAAATGAATAGTGTTGATCATAAACCGCACTTATGATTAGCCAGGCCGCATTGCATCTTGCCCAAGCCGATCACATGTTAAGCTAGTACTCTTACACTTAGTCATTAGTATTATTATTTTATTGGCATATTCATTATTTTATTTATTTTCAATATTTCCTTATTGTCTATATATCTCTTGTATCTATTTGTGCATCTTGTTTATCCACAGCTATTTACTGTTACATAGTTTTTATCATTAATTAGAACTGCTGTTAGAGATGTACTCTGCTCCTTTCCTGACTGGATATATTTTTTCAGATGATACTGAGGAGTGGTACCCTACCTTTTATGGACCCCAGGATGTTGTAGGTTTAGATTCTGAGACCCTGGCTCAAGAGGGACTTATCCCAACTGAGACAGTTGACCCTGGAGTTGTAGCTTTGTAGTATTCTTTTGTACTGGATTTGTCTCCAGCTTTTTGTGTTGTTCTTCAGACTCATTGATGTATTTTAGACTCATGAGTTGTATCGTGACTATTTTATTCTTTATCTGATTCATGCTCATTTCTATCTTAGTTCTGTGATTGAGTATACTATCATTATTGGTGGTTCATTATATTGTTAGATAGACTATCTAGATAGCGTTCTACCGCCGATTCTGCGGCGTAGGCTGGGCGTTGTTTTTGACTAGTACCCTTACACCGGGTGCGGGTCGTGACAGTATGAGTATTTGTTTATGAGAGTGTGTAAACGTATAGGTATATCTTAGTGTATATGAGTGTGTGCTTGGTCTGTGTTATAGGGGTGCAGAAGTGATTGTGTATTAGTGAGGGTGTAAAGTACAACAACTGCAGTGGTGCTTAGTGTCTGCGTGCTTGGTGGAAGCATCAAGTTGGAGAGGGGAGCATGTGTTGGAGAACCTGTAGTGTAATTCACTGCAGGAGATTTGCAATGAGGGTCCTGTATGCACCTGAAAGAGGGCATGTATGGGTCTGATATCAGTGCAAGGAAGATGCAGTCTTACACGGTTTGGGGTGGCACATCTTGTCACGCTTCACTCTCAAAATATACGGAACTAGGCCACGTGATAATAGCCAGCTATCACATCTCCGAGGATGTCCCAATTTAATGGATCCTAACGAAGAGTGCTACGCTGTCCTAAATACTAACATGTTCCATACATATGTATCAGCAATAAGTAATCTAATCTCATCCACAATATAAAACAGCTAGAAGTACTAAATAAACTGCTGGAAGATAAACACCAGTCTCAAGATATCATAGTACAACCAAGAATGTCTGGTGGGGACAAACCCACTACTATAAAGAAATAAAAGTACTGAAATGATAGATAAAAGATAATGACTAGGGCATCGGCTGACTAGATAATAATGTACCCAATCCTAGGCAGAAGGCCTACCAACTGATCACGGAAACTCTGACGGTAGTATCTCTAGCTCCTCCGCGGTAGGGTACCTCATCTCCTGTCCTGGGCCGTACACGGTGGGGTAATACGCCTCGTCCAAATCTAGAAAGGTACCAGGTCCTCAGAGGGACGTAACAAGATACATAGAAGCATAACATATATATACTGAATAAAATAAATACAATAAGGGGTGTGCTAACCAACTAAGTGAATGCAATGGGAGAACAACTTTGGTACGTATGGGTAGGCGTAGGCATAACGTCCAACACTCCGAAGAGCGTGGTATCTGTAACGTCCATCATTCCGAAGAATGAGGTATCTGTAATATATATACGTTCGTATCACTCCAAAGAGCGAAGTGTCTGCAATAAAGGGAGTCACTGGATCCGTGGCTCCTCCGGATACTACGCAATCCAGTGTGTATATCCTATACGCCTACTAGGTGTCCTCCCCACCCAATGTAGATACACTAGTCGAATACTCGACCGGTATACCACGTATCTATATGCCAGTCTCTACAAATAAAATAATCCTGAGTTTCGTACTAACCGTGATGCATGTCACACGCACCGATAGCTAGTCGAGTACGCAGATCCGTATCCCAATATGAATTTATCACAGTAAAACGTGTAGGAGTGTCAGGTCTCGGAAGATATCAGAGTATCCTCCAATAGGGTGAGTCTGCTAATGACTAGGTCAAGTACACTAATCATCGACGTATCCGTCGACTGCACCTGAGTCAATCTCGGACGCACACAGTCATATGAAATAAGTAAGAAAATATCATACAACATATGCAATATTTAAATTAGACAGTAAGTATGGCAAGATATCTTGCCTGGGTCCTGAAGCTGTGAATGCCAATAGCCTGCTCCTGCAGTGTCTCCTGGCTGGTCCAGTGACCCTAAACACACAATACAATATAGCAAATACTGACATCAGACACTAAGAAATATATATACACACTACTACGACGCTACTCTTGGGTATTGTCGCAAGTTCACGGTTGATCGAATACAGCGTCACGTGTGCACGTAGCTAAGGTGTACACGCGTTCTGTCCTCGGTTCGTGTGCCTCGAGACATTAGTTCTAATTTATGGTTTTACGAAAACTATATTACGTCTAGTACAAATTCTGGTCCTTACCTTTCCATACTCAGCATACTTGGTTTGTCCAGGTTTTTATTGATGGGCTTACAAGTCATTAATAACAATTTCTGCTATGAGGACATTTACTGAGTTATTAATTACTACTTATTAGTCATCTAAGAAAATCTGATTAGGCCTTCACATATCCACAATTTAGGGTTTTCAATTAGTTAACTCGTGTCCATGCAATGACACGACACGACGGCATAATGAAGTTAACCATTGAACGACACTTATTACCTTGTCGTGGTCGAGTGGGGTCTGGCTCATCCGCGGCTTTGCTCCGGCGTGTGTGGAACTCCGGCCGACGGCAGCTAGCAAGGCAGCAGCGGCGGCGGCAGCACTGTTATAGTCGCAACAATGGCGACAACGGTCTGGTAGCGGCGGGGACGGTGCTGGAAGGGAGGTCAGGTCTCGTGGGAGGTCAGAGTCGAGTGGGCAGGGTCGATGGCAGGCGGGCGGCAGTGTTGGTTGGTGTCCGGACGGTTTGGCCGGGATGGTAGTGGTCGATATTTGATGTGGGGGTTGGTTGATGATGGCTACGGCGATAGTGACCAGGCGATAGTGCAGTCAGCCGGGAAGGGTGGTCCGGTCACCGAGGGTTGGGATGGTGGTGGCATGAGGTGGGTGTCTGGTCGGAAAAGGAGGGGCGCGGGTTCGAGAGGGTTGAGGTGGATAGTTGATGGGAGGGGACGGTGGTTGTGCAGGCGGCTTGGGGTGGTCCGACATCGGGGGAGGCGGACTGAGGTGATGACCCGACGACTAAGGAGTGCTAGGTTATAAGGAGGGGTTCGACTAGGGTTTTACTTGTTGGAGGTGGTGATGAGAATGAATGCTTAGTATTTTAATGTTAGGGAAAAATATGTATTTATATGGGAGGGAATTCATGGGTTGGCCTCAGGACTTGGGCCTGCCAGGGCTCAATGGGGTGGAATTGGTCCACATGAGAGTGTGCATGCGGGCTTGGTTAGGTCCTGCTTTAGGGTGAGATTGGCCTCAACTTTAATTAGATTCATAATTGCAAGGCGTTCTTATTAATGAATATATTGCGTAGCTAAGATGCGACGAACTAACAAATATTTAAAGTCACACTATGGTCAGATGGGTAGTCTGGCATGTCTAGGAGGTGTTTGTGACATATGGTTGAAGGTAATTGCTAGTGTGGCGTTCCAACCTCGTAGCAACAATGCAGTGTAATATGACATATAGTTGTCGTACATTAATCCTAATTAAATCCAATTATCCCTAGTCTCTAGCTTTAATTCAAATTAATCCCTAGATTGGTCGAGGGGGTTTACACATCTGGAGGTGCAGTGCACCACAAGCTGAAGGCTTGGGTATTGGACTGGTTTAGATTGGAAGGGAATAGGGACTGAGGTATTGGTAGCAGGTTGAGGTGTGGGTTCATGTGGTGTGTGGATTGGTGTTGGTGTTGGTTTTTATATTAGATGTGTGTGTATGGGCTTGTGTTTGAGGTGTTTGGAGTGTGTGTGATATGGTTTAGTTGTGCTCGGGTTGGGAGATTAAGGCAAGAGCAGTAGCAACAATAGCAAGGGGAGTAACAACAATAAGGCAAGAGCAGTAACAGCAATATGCAGTGCCATTGGCACTGAAATAGAGTTTGGTGTCTGTTGAACCCAAACAACAGCAACAGGAGTTAGAGTACAAGCAATGAAGGGTATATAATAGCAATAACAACATTACTTATTAGTTGTTAGCAGGTGATTAAATAGGAGAGGGTGAATCAAATAGGAGAGGGTGAACCTGATAGGAAGTATACAAATGTTTGATGGGAAGTTGGGTGCTGCCTTAACAGCAAAACTGATGGGTTAGCAGTGAAGTCAGGCAACCAAGTGAGAATCAGTAGCAGTAGAGTATAGGTGGTGGTTTGGTGATGATGTTAGTAGTGACGGTGTAGGATGTGCCCAAAGGTAAGGGTGCAACTAAGTGTATCCAAGTGTGAAAGTGTAAGTGTCAAGCAAGAGTTAGATACTAAGTAGTAAGTCCATGTGTCTTAGTGTCGAGTTAGTTCTGATGCTATGTTATTGGTATTTAGTTAGGTGTAAATTAGGGTTATGGTCAAGGTAGTAGGTAATACTAAGTTAAGTATTAAGATACTAATATATATAGCTAAACTGTATATATGATACCAATAAGTAGAAGTATTAGTGTTAAGGTTTGGTCTAGATATCGATGTAATTCCAAGATATTAGGCTTGAGGTCAAGGTAATACCAAGGTAAGGATATTAGCCTATGTATTAGTATTATATAGTAGTATTTGTTTTGGGATATTGGTTATAGTAAATTAGTATAGCAAAGTATTACTAGGTAAAGGTAGCTATGAGTCTATATTATATATATGATATCTTAGTATACTATAGTAGCTAGTATACCTAGTATTAATTAATATACCTTAGATATTAGCAATATCTAACTAGTATGGAACTAGAAACCTAGGAATAGCCTAGTATCACCAAGTATTAACTAGTTTAGTCTTGTAACCAACTTAGAAGTTAGTTTTGAACCTAGAATCGAGGTATTGGCCTAGATTGACTTAGTTTGACTAGTATAACCTAGAAATGGCCTAGAAAGCATATTTTAAACATGTTTATCACATCATTACACCAAATGACATGTAATTTCATATATAAGCCTGTGAGGCACCAATACGGACACAGTTTGATATTCTTTTGCTGTGGACCACAGGCGAGTACATTCTATGATAGTTTTTTTTATTTGATAATTACTATAATACAAGTATTTAGAAATATTTTATTTGATTCTGACACAGTGGTTACACAGACTGGTACTATATGGATCCTGTCAGGAGATGTCATCCCATTATCGTGTACTCCAGATACTCCTTTCACATATAGTTTATCGTGTGTATCGGTTATTCCTTTTTCTCGTGTTCATTCATGTTATTCATGTACTCATATTATATTCATATTCGTGTCGTGATCAGATCTATGAGTATTGGTTAGGGGTAGAGGAAATGCTAGAAGGATAAGTGATCAAACCCTTAAATATTGTATCTTGTAGACAACTGCCAATCATACTGATCCTATGATTGTGTTATTGATCCGTGATAGTAGACAACAACCAATCATACGTGATTGTGTTATTGATCGTGTTGATGTAGACAACAACCAATCTTAAATGATTGCGTTATTGATTGTGTTACTTGTAGACAACAACCAATCATACTGTACATATGATTGTGTTATAGCCTTGGTAACCCTAGCCGATCACATATCTAACCGATATTTTAAATACTTAGTATTGTTACAGTTCTTCACTATATTATATTTTATTATCTTTACTCTATTTCATCGTGATCAGTTTATACTATATTGCTCTAGTTTACTTATTTCTTTCCACCATACTATGCCATATTGTTTCATTGTGTCTTGTCTTGTATTATATTCTCCATTTATATTTATAGTCATTATCAACTAATTGGAACTGCTATTGGGTTGTATTTTTCTCCAATCCTGACTGGATATATTTTTCAGATGATTGGTTATAGGAGATATGTCCCATATTTTATGGACCATAAGATGGTGAGACGACTGAGGATTAGTATAGGCTACTGAGGCGACTTAGATTTCTATTAGCATATTGTATATATATTTCAGTTTTAGACATTAGCATGTATAGATTATTTGAGATTGTGTTGTAGCTAGATTATTAGTCATGAATGTATTGTATTATGACTTTTATGACTCTTTCTTCTATTCCATATCGTGCTTTTATCTTCCTTTAGTTTATATTGTGATTGTGTATCGATTATAATTGAACCATTATATTTTTCTCCAATTGGAGTTGAGATATTATTGACAGGTACCATTATATATTGTGTGAGATATTTAGATAGTATTATTGACCTAGACATCGTTCTACCGTCGATGCTGCGACGTAGGCTTGACGTACCCACGTACTCGTAACCCTACACCAGGTGTGGATCATGACATATTTTTTTGGTGGCCCATGGAGGTCAGGCTTTGCAATTAGTACGATATCGTGGTAGTGCAACGTCTTAGTTGTACTACTGCAAGCCTGCGATATGATATGTAATGTCCCATAAAAACTTACGGTGCATTACGCTGAGTCGGATTGAATGAGGCAATAGTTGATTACATTTTTGATTTGTTAGATTTGGGAACAAGTATTGATTTAGTTGGTTTCATGTGCAGATCGCTAACGGAGTTCGATGGAATCAGATGTTCATTTATAGTAGTATTGGGATAGCTGGATTGGAGCAATAATGCTGTATTCCTTAGTCCGATTGGTCAGATAATTTGGAGAGCACGACCTGCTCGCATGGTCATACCAATTGAGAAGATCGTGCTTTGTATCGAACCACGGGTTCAAGGGATCGACCGTATCGGTAAGGCAGGATGCTTAACGGAATTAGACTTGGTAAGTGGGCTCTGTCCCTTCTTCTTTACTCCTTTATGCCTAATAATATGGAACACACGTAATATCTTGAACACTTGGATTAAAACTTGGAAATTACTATACTGTGGCATGCATAGAGTGTACATCGTTTGGTTGGATATGATTTATGGCTTGAGTTGGTTTTGCATTGGGTAGTTGGATCTTGAGTAGGCAACTGGACCTTGAGTGGATCATCTCTGTTGGAAAATCGAGGCACTTCGGACGGGCGAGCGAGCGTGCATCCGTGCACAAGTATCAGTTGGGCACTTTGTCATGCAATGCGTGTAGTTATGGTACGAAACCTGACAACTGCATTGGTGAGGGCATTGTGCCATTATTGGGGCATTGTGTCATAGAATTTTTCTAACCGACGGGTGTTGCACCAATTGGAGCATTGTGTCGAAGCGACATAGTGCCTATGGGGATAACTTAAGATGGTGCCTTAGGATATAAGTTGGAGAATGGTTATGGATACTTAGTTGGATTGAGGCGAGTATCGTTTGGTGGGGCAAGAATGCACGATTATCTCGTCATACCTATTTGGTGTCAGCATCAGTCACGGACAACCTGTTGCACACATAGTTTGGTTTCCTTGAACGGGATAGGCTTCGGGGCACCGGGACCGTTCGGCCATGGAGGAGACAATGGTAACGTACCTTGGGTGCAATGTCGGCAGTTCGATAAGACCAAGCGGGCTAGCTACTCAGCGCTGGATCGGGTAGAACTGTAGTTGATTAGTCCTTTATGGCTTGGCCAATGACTTCATATAGATAAGAGTTGGTTTGCTTTACTTTGGTTTATGCTTTTCGTGTAGGCGGCGGCCACCGTGCCTTGGTAAGAGTGTGCATATCGATGATTGGATTAATAAGGCTTGAATTGTGACTTGGTTTGAGGATGGATATTGAGGCTTGAATTATGGTTCGATAGGTTAACGCATTATTTGGGTTTGAGTATGATGGTTTGTATGCTAGTTTCCTTTTGAGTTGGATTTATCTGCTTGTATATATTTTGTTTGAGTTGAATGCTTGCATGTTTAACCTACTTTACAGTTTTTCTTAATATGTCATACCTCTTCCATGAAATAAATCTAGGATTCAAGTAGAAAGATCAACATATAACTGTTTTCATTCACTATTCTACTTAGTATCGGTTTAGACGAGTGGGTTACTCCCCTCACTAGTACGGCTGTGTACTGACCCACGTTTGTGGGCATTATTTTAGGTATGCAAGTGTAGTGGCGTTGCTTGGATATACGGAACATGATGTATGAACGGTAAGTACCTTTGTGGGCAAGAGAAAGGGCAAGAGTGTTGCATCTCCTTTGTGGCATTCTCCTTTGTGGCATTGTTATTTGGACCCTATCGAGAGCTTCACTGCGTATATTCTGATGTGTGCTTGGTACACAATACTTGATTTTTGTCGCAACTTAGTCGTTTCGATGATAACTTTGATGTTTGACAATATCGCCTTGTGCGTGCGCAACTCCAGGCTCGTACGGCATCACGTCCCGATGAGAACGATCGTCCTGCGGGAGCGCTACAATGTGGTATTTCACGTTCAGCAGGGACGATCGAGCTTGTGGGAGATTGGGATGTGCCATAATGGTATCAAAGTGTCCGGTTTATTTCCTCGAACTTTGTCCTTTGGTTCATCACAAACTATAAATAGCTTCCGCATGTCGTTTAGCTCTTGGCTCTACTCGGTGCCACATTGGATGTTTCATGCAATAAGTCTACATATTTGTTGGTTGAGGGTGCATATTATTTTTTATTGTGTTGGCTTGGCTTATCGTTTAGGAAGTTTCTGGTTGCATCAGTGGATCAGTTGGTTGGTAGACGAGATTGGTTATGTGGCATGTTGTTAGTAGAAGCATAGGATGAGAATGGATCATTGCACGAGTTGCTCGTACATCAAATGTGAGGAACTAGTTGGAAGTATCGAGAATGGAATATGACATACGTTGCATAGCGTGATTGATAAGATGGTTCATGTGTTGGCTGAGTCTCATGTCAGACTTAAGTTGGGGATGGCAGGATCACGCATAAGGGATGGTTCGAACAGATCTTTGATCAGTGCAAAGAAGGGTGATATGAGGAGTGACTTGATTCTGAGTGGTATATGGTATATCACATAGTTAAGTGGTATTAGAATATTTTGGATAGACATCAACAAAATTGCCACAATGGACAAGGGTAACAGGAATATAAGTTGGTTGGTGCACATCGGCTGAGTTAGAAAATGGAACATGGAGCAAGCGAATGTTGAGTTGTGATCGATATGATCACCCCAGAATAGTCGATTTGGAATAGACGTTCGTCGACGCAGACTAAGAGCTAGAGTGACTCTATTTCCAAGTGATATATGGTGCAATTGAATTTGACTCAGGTATTCTTTGATACATTAGACTTGAGAAATCAAGAATGGACTTGTGCAAATAGAATTATCGTTGGACTTGAGTGATTGACGAGAAAGGAATTAGCAATGAAAGGAGTGTTCAAAATTTGAAGGATTGATGTGGACCAAGTATTGAAAACAAGTGGAGATCGATCAGATGGAAAGCTGAATATTAGATTTCGCTTGCACAATTTGGAAGTTCGGTGGAGCATTCATGGATTCAAAGAGAGAGTTGAGCATGAGGAACGAACAGTTGGGATACGCTTGAGCGAGCGATATATGTATCGAAGGATAACGAGCATGAACTACGAATTTTGGAAACACATTGGAGTTGTTGGTTGAGCAATGAAACACGATATGGTTTGGAGGGGCAATACGATGGATTCGTACGGACTTGAAGGATTTTGGATATTAGTGCTCGATAATTTGGACTAATGGTTTAGCAGAAGTAAAATTTGGCAAAATGGTGCAACGATGGTAGACAGATTCTTCAGAAGACGTGAATGGACATGAGGCAAGTCTAGTTGATGTTAAGTCAGATTGGAAGTTAACACGTACAATACTAAGACGGATTGAGACAAGCAAAGGCAATATGGATTTGAGATTTATGTTGGAACTGATGCACGAGTCATTGAGAGTGTGTGGACTAATCAAAAACATAGAGAAATCAAGACGGGCTAAGGAATGAAACAAGAACAAGAATTATGGTGGATGGACTTTTGAAGATAGCTAAACGAGAGGGCAACATTGGAGCAAAATACTGGACTGCTCGAGCAAGTTGGACATGCACTGTGAAACATGGCATACATATAAGAATTTGGATAAAGTCTTTATTTTTGGGAATCGTTGCAAGTGGTAGTGCGAGAAGTCGAACATGGCAGTTCAGAAAATTTGATAGATTCAGGGCAGAACGACGGATTGATGGAAGACGGTTTCAACGAGCGCAGTTCTCGATTTGTGGCTTGGATAGATAGTAAGACTCTAGGTGGTTAAGCGGCGTTTGGTTGATAGGTCATCAGAGGTAGTGCATGAAGTTCTCGGAGTCAGAAGTTCGTTCGGATGGCTTGGTTGGATTATGGCTCAGATTTACAAAGGAGATATCGCATGATTCGTAGTAACTGTCCATCATGATGACTTACAATTATTGAGCATAGCTTCGGGACAACTGACCCTAGCAACTTGACCGCCAAATCAGAGATGAATATTGTAGACTAATAGAACGACCCTTGCGGCGGCGCATTTGGGAATGTATCGAGGGTGGAAGTGAGTAGTGTGTATTAGAGATTGGCCTAACTGACTGAGTGTTGGATTTGAAAGATCCTTGGGATAGCTTTCAGCTGAAGATGCAGCCAGAAGATCGAAGCGATGGTGGAAATGGCCTAAGTGAACTGATAAGATTCAGAGTTGCAGATTTTTGAAGATGGCATCGCCTCTAACCTGTCACGCCCCAGTCCCAAAATATCGGGGACTGGACACGTGACAATGGCCAGCAGCACGCACCGATGGACAAACCCAATTTAATGGATCCATCGGAGCATACTTAAGCTGTATTACAATAGACAGGGTTTACTAATCTCATCCACAGAATAAAGATAACAATATCAGCAAAAGAAATAAACAACATCCAGTCATAAGTAATTAAAAATCATGGAACAACCCGATATTAAGTCTGTTTACAAAAGTTCATTAAAACAGGAAATATAGAGTTTATTTGCCATAACAACTGAGCATAAAAGAAGAAGATGTTCAGGAGAAGTCCTCAGCGATCACCTCGTCCTCAGGTTCTGGTACTGCTCCGAGAAGTGCTCATGTTCCGTATGCCTCTGGATAGACCTCGTCTGCTAATCCTGGGGACATAATCCGGACCCAGGTCCTCAGGGGACATAGCAAGGTACAAGAAAGCTCAAGCCAAAATAAATACAGTACAGAATTAAAGGAAACAATAGGGTATATAATTTAAACCAGCTAAGTGTTATGCAAGTGAAAGTTATTAGTCATACTCAGGCTGAGACTACTACAGGATCAGTGTCAAAGAAACCATAGCAGTATTTTCTCGAAGGGCCAGAACTGGTACCAAAGCTCTGTGTCAGAGACTAGGACACATCCAGATGACAATAATATAATCAGCCTTGATATGGTAATACTCTCCCCACCCAATGTAATCTCACGTCTCATGTCCATGACACGCAGGATCAAAACTAATGCAGCAAGTCAGAATAAAATCTAAGCATATAAAATGTATAAGTCATAAACCTGTATTCTATACTGAATCACCTTGAATATTTCAGGAAGACTCTGTCTCATGATTTGTGTCAGGTGTCCTGGGTATAAGGTACTTGATATGGCAAGTACGAGAATGTAAATGTCACGATATCCATCTCTAAGTGACGTTACACAACCCCGCGTACGGTGTTGGCACCCGACTATTAATCGGAAGCTAAGTAAGTCACACGGTCCTAGGGTTGAGCATATAAAACAGTTATAATTAAGTCCAGGTAATATGTATCAAAGACTGCAAATTGGCAAGGTATACTTGCCTGGGTTTTCGGTTCCAATTGTAGCTCTGGCTTTAGCGGGGATTACAGGCAGTACTCCGGTTGCTGAAATAGACATCACCATCAGATCCAGAAAATATTAATCAGCTAAAAACGCCTGTCCTTGAGTCCAATTTGGACACAGGGACAAAAATGATATTTTCAGGTCAAGGCGGGTCCAAATGTGGGTCACTTTGCACCAAAAAATACGTCAGGGTCAAAGGTCTCTAAATCTGTCCAACTTAGTGTCAACTGGTCAGGAACGATGATACGAACCCAACGGAACTTCCAGAATTGGATTCCGATGAGCCGTTCTCAAAATCACCCGTCAAGTGGAATCTGTGGGGCCCACGACACACAATTTTGTCAACGTTCTCAGAATCGAACCAAACTTGGCTCACAGGACCAGCGTATTGCTACGAGTCCGATGGCATAAGTTTCGTCTCGATCCGACGTGTGTACACTAAGTTATAGCGAGATCCAGAAAGGACGGATACGGGGCGATGTCCACGGATACGCATTGATTTCGGTGTGCACGCACAACCGAATCAGCTTCTGTGAAATCCCGCACGTCCGTATCAATGACGCGCACGTATCTGTGAAGACCGCACGCGACCAAGTCATCCCGTTTGGCTGGGCGTACTCACATCCGGGGTGAAACAGGGCGTTGATTTTCCTGTTTTTGGATCGCGGTTCGCAATAACCACATGACCCGATGCACCGAACGGGTTGCACGGGCACCCAAGGGGGTCATGCAGGCTACGCGATGCAACTGACGAAACGAGAAACAGAGCTACGATGAGAGAGTTATGAGTACCTGAACAGGGCTCCGGGAAACTGCGTTTCTCGTGTCCGACACGTGTCTGAGCTAGCGCACATGTCCTGTGTCGCTGGGAGTGGGGTTCAGGCCGGCTGAGGTCGGCGAGGTCCGGAGGCGGAGATGGGCTCAGGTGGTCGGTGGAGGGTCGGCCGGAGTCGGCTGCGGGTGGAGATCGAGGCGAGTGCTGGAGGGGCGGGCTCGGGGTCTGCGGGAGGCGGAGGATTCGCCGGCGAGGTCGAGGGCTGGAGAAGGGCGCTGGCTAGGGCGGGCTTGCCTCGGCGGGGCGAGCTGCTAGTCTGAGTCGGCCGGAGAAGCGGGCGGCGGCGTCTAGGGTTCAGGGGGTGAAGTGGTGGCCGGATTCGAGGGACTAGCTTTTATAGGCCGGAGAGGGAGAGGAGGAGGCGGACGGTGAGGGGGAGAGGAACCGGAGGGTCGGGGAAGACGGAGAGCGGCGGCGACGGACGTTTGTAGCGAGCCGTAGGGTCGTCGAAGGCCGGAAGCTGAGGAGCGGGCGGGTCGTGGCGTTTGGGAGAGGAGGAGTTATCGGGTCGGGCGGTCGGGCGGACGGGTCGGGTCCTAGCGGATCCGGCCCGATCCAAAATACTGCGGGTCGGGTCTGGGCTAGTGGGTCGGGTCTGGGTTAGACCCGGATTCGACCCGCTAAGGATTGGGTTTGGTTCAATGAACCCGGTCCGGTTCAGAAATTGGTTTGGTTTGGTTTATTTAAAATAAACCCGGTTTATTTTGGTTTAATTAATTAATTAGTTTTTAGGGCTTTTAAAATATTTTCGGGGTCCAATAAATTCCTGAAAAATTATCCTATGTCCAGTTTTTCATTTTACACCATAAAATATTATTTTTATAATATTTTAATATTATTTATTATTATTTAATAAATCACTTAATAATTAAAATACCTGAATTTAATTACAGAAAAAATCCCAGAAAATTCCAAAAAATTCCAGAAAATTGTAAAAATCCAAATTTAAAAATTCTTGAAAATCAGGGGATTTACAATCTACCCTCCTTAAGAGGATTGTGTCCTCGCAATCAAAGAATAACCGGTCAACAGAGATGACACGGTTGTAAATTTTTTTTTTCCGAATCAGAAAATCAAGGTTGAGGGTTTAAACACATAGGAAAAATCATTTCCCTAAGCAATACAATTTCCCAATTATAGGAAATCTAGAAAATTACTGTTTTTAGAAAACCAGATTATCTTTCAAAAACATATCAGGTTAACATTTATAAAATATTCTAGATTATTTAACAAGTTCAAAATTACTAGTTTAATACTAGGTTATCAATTATTAGCAAGTTAAATGATCAGGTTAAGTCTAGGGTCACGAACCAGCAGGCAAGAACTACAGAAATGCTAGAAACGGAACTACAAAAACTTACTCGCATTAGCTTCTCCATGGTTCTGCGCGTCTCCCACAGTCATTGCGAAAGCTTGGCCGCATCCTTGAGGTGGTGCCCTCTTCTGTTGCTGGGCTTGCTTGTAGGGTGCTGCTTGAAGTGCCAAGGGTGGCCTTAGTTGATGTCCTCCTGGTGCTGGTAGAGCTTGTTGGTTTGCCCTTGGTGCTCCTTCTCTACGTTCAGGACAATCCCTCATTGCATGCTGTCTGGATCCGCAACCTAAGCATAGTCCTAACCTGCGTCGGCATTCCCTGGCGAGATGGCCTGCTTTGGCACAGTAGTGACAAGTAGTAAGGACATTAACTTGTGGTGTAGATGCTTTCTGCTGTTGGTGAGGTCTCTTTGCAGCTTCTTCTTCTTGTGGTGCTCTGGATGTTGCTGATGGGGAAGGCCGCTTCAGACTGGTCTCTCTTCTGGTGACGCGCTCCATGCGTCGGGCTGCAGCAAGGACGTCCGAGTATGAAGTAGGTGCAACGGATCCAATTAGTTTCTGTAACTCGAAGTTGAGTCCGTCGAAAAACTTCTCGGCCTTCTCTTCTTCTGTCGGGATCAATGTTGGGGCGAAACAACTTAGACGAATGAACTCGACGTTGTACTCTTCCACTGTCTTAGCATCCTGAGTGAGACGATTGAACTTGTCCCGAAGTTCTGATAGAGCGATAGCCGGAATGTACATATCCTGAAAGAGTCTGGAGAACTCTTCCCAAGTAACTCGGTCTGGTCCGAGCCTGGTCTCCTCGGATAGCCACCAGTGATGAGCATTGTCCGTTAATTGCATTCTGACGGCAGTCATCCAACGTTCCCGGGGAAGCTCAGCTGCTTCTAATTGATGCCGAATGTTGGTGAGCCATTCATGAACTTCTGTTGGTCCCTCCTTGCCAGAAAAGGTACGGGCTTCAGCTGGCGGAAATCGGTGATAGAGCCCATCATTGGTCGTCGAGATGGTAGGTTGACCTGCTCCAGTGCATTTACTATGCTGTTCCTCAAGTACTCAGCCTCGCGGCGCTGAGCCTCGTGTTGGACTTGTTGTTGGGCTTGCATCATTGCGTAGATCATTTGGAATATTTGTTGCCCGTCAATAGGCTGCCCTTGTGGGAATACAGGCATTGGTTGAACGAACTGCGGCGGAGGTGGAATGTCATCACGTCGAAATCTAGAAGCTTGATGATCTGCTTGACTGCTTCGGTGAGTAGAGAGATCTCCACTAAATGGTATCACTTCATCTTCTCCGTAGGTAGATACATCACCTATTGGTGTTCTTGCTGGAGTTCCATCGTTTGCTCATGAATCCATTACTCTACATCAAAAATAAACTATAAGGGCGCACAGGAATCAAGGCAAGATGCAAGTCAAAAATTAGTTCGAATACGATATAGATATCAAAAACGATTCAAGCAAGTGGATGAGATCCTAAAAACTTATCATATTCTTTTGCAGGCCTGTTCAGTCCCTAAGTTGAAACCGAACAATTTTGTCGTTGACCTGCATGGGCCACCACAAAAACCATGTCACGCCCCAGTCCCAAAATATCGGGGACTGGACACGTGGCAATGGCCAGCAGCACGCACCGATGGACAAACCCAATTTAATGGATCCATCGGAGCATACTTAAGCTGTATTACAATAGTTTGGGTTTACTAATCTTATCCACAGAATAAAGATAGCAATATCAGAAAAAAAATAGACAATATCCAGTCACAAGTAATTAAAAATCAGGGAACAACCAGATATTAAGTCTGTTTACAAAAGTTTATTAAAACAGGAAATATAGAGTTTATTTGCCATAACAACTGAGCATGGAAGAAGCAGATGTTCAGGAGAAGTCCTCAGCGATCACCTCGTCCTCAGGTTCTGGTACTGCTCCGGGAAGTGCTCCTGTTCCGTATGCCTCTGGATAGACCTCGTCTGCTAATCCTGGGGACATAATCTGGATCCAGGTCCTCAGGGGACATAGCAAGGTACAAGAAAGCTCAAGCCAAAATAAATGCAGTACAGAATTAAAGAAAACAATAGGGTAAATAATTTAAACCAGCTAAGTGTTATGCAAGTGAGAGTTATTAGTCATACTCAGGCTGAGACTACTACAGGATCAGTGTCAAAGAAACCATAGCAGTATTTTCTCGAAGGGTCAGAACTGGTGCCAAAGCTCTACGTCAGAGACTAGGACACATCCAGATGACAATAATATAATCAGCCTTGATATGGTAATACTCTCCCCACCCAATGTAATCTCACGTCTCATGTCCATGACACGCAGGATCAAAACTAATGCAGCAAGTCAGAATAAAATCTAAGCATATAAAATGTATAAGTCATAAACCTGTATTCTATACAGAATCACCTTGAATATTTCAGGAAGACTCTGTCTCATAATTTGTGTCAGGTGTCCTGGGTATAAGGTACTTGATATGGCAAGTACGAGAATGTAAATGTCACGATATCCATCTCTAAGTGACGTTACACAACCCCGCGTACGGTGTTGGCATCCGACTATTAATCGGAAGCTAAGTAAGTCACACGGCCCTAGGGTTGAGCATGTACAACAGTTATAATTAAGTCCAGGTAATATGTATCAAAGATTGCAAATTGGCAAGGTACAATTGCTTGGGTTTTTGGTTCCAATTGTAGCTCTGGCTTCAGCGGGGATTGCAGGCAGTACTCCGGTTGCTGAAATAGACATCACCATCAGATCCAGAAAATATTAATCAGCTAAAAATGCCTATCCTTGAGTCTAATTTGGACACAGGGGCAAAAATAATATTTTCAGGTCAAGGTGGGGTCCACATGTGGGCCACTTTGCACCAAAAAATGCGTCAGAATCAAAGATCTCCAAATCTGTCTAACTTAGTGTCAATAGGGCAGGAACGATGATACGAACCCAACGGAACTTCCAGAATTGGATTCCGATGAGCCGTTCTCAAAATCACCCGTCAAGTGGAACTTGTGGGGCCCACGACACGCGATTTTGTCAACGTTCTCAGAATCAAACCAAACTTGGCTCACTGGACCAGCGTATTGCTATGAGTCTAATGGCGCAAGTTTTGTCTTGATCCGACGTGTGTACACTAAGTTACAGCGAGATCCAGAAAGGACGGATACGTGGCGATGTTCGCGGATACGAATTGATTCCGGTGTGCACGCACAACTGAATCAGCTTCTGCGAAATCCTGCACGTCCGTATCAACGACGCGCACGTATCTGTGAAGACCGCACGCGACCAAGTCGTCCCGTTTGGCAGGGCGTACTCAGTTCCGGGGTAAAATAGGGCATTGATTTTCCTGTTTTTGGATCGCGGTTCGCGATCACCACAGGACGCGATGCACCGAGCGGGTTGCACGGGCACCGAGGGGGTCATACAGGCTACGTGATGCAACTGACGGAACGAGAAACAGAGCTACGAGGAGAGAGTTATGAGTACCTGAACATGGCTCCGGGAAACTGCGTTTCTCGTGTCCGACACGTGTCCGACACGTGTCTGAGCTAGGGCACAGGTCCTGTGTCGCTGGGAGTGGGGTTCAGGCCGGCGGATGTCGGCGAGGTCCGGAGGCAGAGATGGGCTCAGGTGGCCGGTGGAGGGTCGGCCGGAGTCGGCTGCGGGTGGAGATCGGTGCGAGTGCTGGAGGGGCGGGCTCGGGGTCTTCGGGAGGCGGAGGATTCGTCGGCGAGGTCGAGGGATGGAGGAGGGCGCTGGCTAGGGCGGGCTGGCCTCGGCGGGGCGAGCTGCTCGTCTGAGTTGGCCGGAGAAGCGGGCGGCGGCCTCTAGGGTTCAGGGGATGAAGTGGTGGCCGGATTCGAGGGACTAGCTTTTATAGGCCGGAGAGGGAGAGGAGGAGGCGGACGGTGAGGGGGAGAGGAACCGGAGGGTCGGGGAAGACTGAGAGCGGCGGCGGCGGACGTTTGCAGGGAGCCGGAGGGTCGCCGGCGGCCGGAAGCTGAGGAGCGGGCGGGTCTGGGCGTTTGGGAGAGGAGGAGTTATCTGGTCGGGCGAACGGGTCGGGTCCTTGCGGATCCGGCCCGATCCAAAATACTGCGGGTCGGGTCTGGGCTAGTGGGTCGGGCCTGGGTTAGACCCGGATCCGACCCGTTAAGGATTAGGTTTGGTTCAATGAACCTGGTTCGGTTCATAAATTGGTTTGGTTTTGTTTATTTAAAATAAACCCGGTTTATTTTGGTTTAATTAATTAATTAGTTTTTAGGGCTTTTAAAATATTTTCGGGGTCCAATAAATTCCCGGAAAATTACCCTATGTCCACTTTTTTATTTTATACCATAAAATATTATTTTCATAATATTTCAATATTATTTATTATCATTTAAAAAATCACTTAATAATTAAAATACCTGAATTTAATTACAGGAAAAATCCCAGAAACTCCCAGAAAATTCCAGAAAATTATAAAAATCCAAATTTAAAAATTCTTGAAAATCAGGGGATATACATACCCATCGTGTCCCGGAAGGGAATAGCATTCATATGAATTGACGACTGTGAAACTAGCTTGTGAAGTTAAAGTAGCGGCTCGTTCAGATCAAATCATTGTAATACTG
This sequence comes from Iris macrosiphon, assembly GCA_036927795.1. NCBI lineage: Eukaryota > Viridiplantae > Streptophyta > Magnoliopsida > Asparagales > Iridaceae > Iris > Iris macrosiphon. The sequence continues at coordinate 162,831,741 of JAYESA010000006.1, read as the reverse complement.
GAAGAGACAGATGTGCCTCAGATCTACAAGATGCATCAAAACTTAGTCTGGGATGCGTGCTCGTACAGAAGGCGAATGTGATATCCTGTGCTTCGAGGTAGTGGAAGAATCACGAAGAACTATTCCATGCGCGACTTAAAAATTGTGGCGAGTGTGTCCACGTAAAATCTTTGTAGATCACACGAACCTCAATATAGATGTTCACCCAGTGAGGTATTAAGATTGAGGAAGAGGTGTTGGGCTGAGCTGATCTAAGAGTATAGTTTGATGTATGGGTAAGTCGCCTAGCGGAGATAGTATCAGTTGTGATGATCGTTCTGAGCAATAGAAGATATTTGGAGATGGTACTTGCAGAACATTGTGCGATTGGAGTCATGCTAGAGTTTGGTTAGTTGAGTTTGGATAGTGCTAGTGTAGATTCAGAAATTGTTGGATGGATTGAGTTGGAACACGAACTGATTTGAGTCAAGTGGGAAGATCGTTAGTGGAAATTATCGTATTTGAGAATAGTGCTTGTGCGAATAAATTGGGATGAACATCTGGATTGGTTCCATTGGGAGTAAAGCGAATGAATGCCTCGAACATAAAGATACCCTTGTAACTTGTTCAAATTCGCTATCGCTAAGCTCGGCTAAAATGCATGTATTTCAGCGATGCCTTAAATATGTGTATGATCCAAAACTAAGCGATATAAGGAATTAGTATTGAACTGAAAGGAGGATGTGGGAATATAGAATTTGTGTGAGCATTCAGCGTGAGCGAGATGCTGAGTCTGGATTAAGAGAATATGAGTTACATAGAGCAGAGTTATGAATTGGACAAGCGGCATGCGACAAGGAGTGGATATTAGTATGGTTCGAGGACGAACCTGATTCTAAGTGGTATATTATGTAATGCCCCCAACCGCACGGTGTGTTACACTGAGTCGAATTGAATGAGGTAATAATTGGTTATATTTTTTATTTGTTGGATTTGGGAACAAGTATTGATTGAGTTGGTTTCATGTGCAGATCGCTAGCGGAGTTCGATGGAATCAGATGTTCGTTTAGAGAAGTACTGGGATAGCTGGATTAGAGTGATATTGTCGTCTTCCTTAGTCTGATCGATCGAAAGATTTAGAGAGGACGGCCTGCTCGCACGGTCATACCAATTGAGTAGATCGTGCTTTGCATCAGACCACGGGTTCAAGGGATCGGCCGTATTGGCAAGGTAGGGTGCTTAACGGAATCAGACTTAGTAAGTGGGCTTTGTCCCTTCTCCTTTACTCCTTCATGCTAATAATATAGAACACACGTAATCGCTTGAACACTTGGACTGGAATTTAAAAATCACTACACTATGGCATGCATAGAGTGTACGTTGTTTGGTTGGATATGATTTATGGCTTGAGTTGGTTTTGCGTTGGACAGTTGGAGCTTGAGTAGGAAGTTGGAGCTTGAGTGGATCATCTTGGTTAGAACATCGAGGCACTTCGGACGAGTGAGCGAGCGTGCATCCGTGCACGAGTATCAGTTGGGCGCTTTGTGTCACGCCCCAGTCCCAAAAATACGTAGGACTAGAACACGTAAGCATGTCAGCCGTATGGATATGGCAACTCCAATATATGAAAACCAAAATCCAAACGTACACTGTAATATGAATATCAATCCACAAGTGGTGTAAACATTTGTCACAAGTCACAGGGTATAATCTAAATCTCATCCACAGAAAATCGAAAATAAATAAATAACCAATATCTATGAAACTTGATCTCACTACAAAGTATATAAAGATGATAGTTGGATGGAAACAAATCCACTACCAACTCGAATATAAAAGCAAATACAATATAAGTACAACACAAAAAACACCATATAAGAATACCAGCTAACAATCACGGGCTCGAAGAGAAGACATCCTCGAAACATATGTAACCATCCGAATCTGCGCTCCTGCGAATACTCAAGAACAGATACACCTGGAAGGGCCAGGTCCTCAGAGGGACATAACAAGATACATAAAAGTATGCCAATAAAGTACTGAAATAAATATTCAATGGGGTCGTCTAACAGTCTAAGTGAATGCAGTTAAGAACAACTTTTCCCACAAGTGAGCTATCTGGCTAAAAACTGGGATTGGCATGGTTCTCTCGGAGATCCAGGGGCCTAAAAGGCACATCGTATTTTGAACACCGGAGGCCTGCCTGATAATATATAATATATAGTGTTCATCACCACCCATATCTCCAGCAGAGAATCCGGGCGCACAATAGAAAAAGTGCAAAGGAGCTCAAATGCGGTACTTGTTGTTCTCCCCACCCCATGCTTTAAGCATGTCACATCCATGACACAATTTGGTTCATAGCCTATTCTTAGTACCCTATCCAAATCCTACAACCAAACAAGGACAAGGATGGGACCACCGTACTATAATAAGCTATGTCCATGGACCTCTAATAACTGCTAAGTCTTCTAGCATACAAAGTTTCTATCAGCAGTCATCCCTAACGCACGGCCCATACGTACAGGAGGCCAGACCTGTCACGCAGTCCGTGATCTATATGAGACTCACACTCGTGTAATAACTATGTCACGGCCAATGAACCTAATGATGCTACATGATAATGGGGTAGTCTCATAAACAAGGTCAATGCAAATACATAAATAAAAATGTATCGCGATGACACCGTCGCGCGCATTTTATATAACATTTAAAATATATGAACTAAAGACAGAAAATAAAGATGCATGAAACATATGGAATATTAATAACAGTACAATGGCAAGGTATACTTGCCTGGCAAGAAGCTGTAAAATGTAACGTCCAGATGTCCAACACACATGACCAAAAGTTATGGCCTTAGAACAAATATCTCTGGATGCTGAAATAGATATCACGACATTCCCAGAATAAAAAAAATAGCTAGAAAGCACTTCCCTTTCGTCCAATTTGGACACAGGACAAAATGGTAATTTCGAGTCAAAGTGGGTTCCACGTGTGGCCCACTTTGCACCGAAAAGTGTGCCAAGGGTAACAGTCTCTAAATGGGATAAAATTATAGGTCAAAACATTTCTAAATGTCAATACGAACTCAACGGTATATCCAAATGTGGAATCCGATGAGCCGAACACAATTTTGCCCAAAAGTCAACCATGGGGCCCGCCAATTGGCGACTTGATCAGCTGTCTCAGAATTGCGTAAAAATTGGGTCACAGGACCAGCGCGTTACCACGAGTCCAGTGGCGTAAGTTTTGTCATAATCTGACGAGCGTACACAAAATGCTTACAAATTTCTCAACAGTTGCGACACAGGATTTGTCCGCGGATACGGACTGATTCTGACGTGCACACGCGTCCGAATCAGTTTTCGCAAACTTTCACGTGTCCGGGTAAACTGCACGCACCGTTTGGTACATTTGGTACATGGCGGAGCGGTCCCGTTTGGCGGGGCGCGCTCTGTTTCACAACTTTTGGAAATCTGGAAAAAATATTTTTTCGGGGTTTTCCAACGAATTTAACTCTACCTACAGCAGTTAATAATCTAATATTATTTAACAAAAATTAAACTAGGTCAAGTAGTCTACGCATACCAAAAAGAAAAATTGGATTCGGATCTCTGTGGTGGGAGATACGAATTCGGGAACATAGGTGATCACTGCAGTTTTCTGCGATACCCAGAAATTGGTCTTTTTTTGCCAACTTTGACACTGTTTTTGCCTAGAGTTACGCGTTGTTCGAGGTCTACTATCATACAGATATTGGAGAGGGTTAAGGGTTGACCGTACCGATGAAGACGGGGTGGCGTTTGGTTCAACGAGGTGGCAAAAAACTACACGAGAACACAGGTACCTCACTGCAGAATTCTACAGTTGCGCGGGGTCGCGGTCGTCGGGATCGATTTGGGCAGTCTGGACAGTGTTTCTGGCTTTGGTGGCAGCGCTATCTAGGTCTAGATGGGAAGAGGAGGATAAAGTATGATCTAGGGTTAGGGTTTTGCTTGAAATAAGTTATATATATAAGAGAGGGAGAGGGGGTGTTCTCGCGGGTCGGGGTCTCGCATAAAGGAGCACTGTGGTGTTGGTTTGCTTTTTGCTACATATGTTTAAGGGGGGATGTGGGCTGCTGCTCAAACCAGGGGGTGTGTGGGTCTCCACGGGCGGGTAGGAGGTTAGGAATGGGTTTGGGTTTGGTAACTTAGGATCCATAGGAATTAAAATAATTGTTTTTCTTTTCATTTCTTTTCTAACTTTCCTTTTTCTTTTTCTATTTATTTTTCTTTTAAATATATATGTATATATATATTGTGGTGGCCCATGCAGGTCAACGACTAAATTGTTCGATTTCAACTTAGGAACCGAGCAAGCCTGCAATAAAAATAGGATAAGTTTTTAGGATCTCATCCACTTGCTTGAAACATTTTGATATCTATATCGTATTTGAATTTAATTTTCTTGCATCTTGCCTTGATTCCTGTGCACCTCTTATAGTTTATTTTTGATGCAGAGTAATGGATTCAAGAGCAAACGACGAAACTCCAGCAAATACACCAATAGGTGCGGTAGCCACCTACGGAGAAGATGAAGTGGCACCAATGAGTGGAGATCCCTCTACTCACCGAAGCAGCCAAACAGATCAGCATGCTTCTAGATTTTGGCGTGATGACATTCCGCCGCCTCCGCAGTTCATTCCATCAATGCCTGTATTTCCACCAGGACATCCTATGGACGGGCAACAGATTTTCCAAATAATCTACGCATTGATGCAAGCCCAACAGCAAATGTATCAAGAAGCTCAGCGTCGCGAGGCAGATTACTTGAGGAACAGTCTAGTAAATGCACTGGAGCAGGCCAACCTACCAACTCGACGGCAACCGACGGGCTCTATCACCGACTTCCGCCAACTGAAGTCCCGTACCTTCTCAGGTAAGGAGGAGCCCACAGAAGTTCATGAGTGGCTCACCAACATACGACATCAATTAGAAGCAGCTGAGCTTCTAAAAGAACGGTGGATGACTACCGTCAGAATGCAATTGACGGATAATGCACATCACTGGTGGCTATCTGAGGAGACACGACTCGAACCAGACCGAGTCACCTGGGAGGAGTTCTCCAGACTCTTTCAAGAGATGTACATTCTGGCTACCGTTCGATCAGAACTTTGGGACAAGTTCAATCGCCTCACTCAGGATACTATGACACTGGAAGAGTACAACGCAGAATTTATTCGTCTGAGTCACTTCGCCCCTACCTTGATTCCGACAGAAGAAGAGAAGGCCAAGAAATTCTTTGATGGACTAAACTTCGAGCTACAGAAACTGATTGGATCCATTGTACCTACATCTTACTCAGACGTCCTTGCTGTAGCCCGACGCCTGGAGCGCGTCACCAGGAGAGAGACCAGTCTGAAGCGGCCTTCCACATCAGCAACAACCAGAGCACCACCAGAAGAAGCTGCAAAGAGACCTCACCTACACCAACAGCAGAAAGCATTTACACCACAAGTAATAGTCCTTTCTACTTGTCACTACTGTGGCAAAATAGGCCATCTCACCAAGGAATGCCGACGCAGGTTAGGATTGTGTTTAGCATGCGGATCCGGTCAGCATGCAGTGAGGGACTGCCCCGAGCGTAGAGAAGGAACACCAAGGGCAAACCAACAAGCTCTACCAGCACCAGGAGGATATCAACCAAGGCCACCTTTGGCACCTCGACCAGCACTCTTCCAGCAGGCCCAGCAACAGCAGAGGGCACCTCCTCAAGGACGCGGACAAGCTTTTGCTATGACTTTGGAGGATGCGCAGATTCTTGGAGTAGCTAATGCGCGTAAGTTTTTATAGTTTTTCTGTTTCTAGTATTGTTTTAGTTCGTGCTTGTTGGTTCGTGACCCTAGTCTTAACCTAGTAATGTTGAACTTGTTAATAACCTAATATGTTTTTGATAACCTAGAATGTTTTTATAATTGATAACCTAGTGATAACCTAGTTTTCTAAACTGTAGCCTCATAGATCTCCTTTATACGGGAGATTGCATAACTTTTAATGCTTGGAAAAATAATTTTTCCTATGTGTTATTCTTACACCCTCAACCTTGATTTCCTTGATCATGCTGTGCTCCGAACAATATTGCAACCGTGTCATCTCTGTTGATCGGTTATTCTTTGATTGCGAGGACGCAATCCTCTTAAGGGGGATAGATTGTAAGCCCCCTGATTTTCAGTAATTTTTAATTTGGATTTTTCATAATTTTTCGAGAATTTTTAGGATTTTTCTGTAATTAAAACCTAGGTATTTAGTAATTAAATGATTTTTAATTGTAATTAAATAGTATTAAAATATTATGGAAATAATATTTTATGGTGTAAAATGGAAAACCGGACATAGGGTAATTTTCTGTGAATTTATTGGACTCCGAAAACGCGTTTAAAGCCATAAAAACTATTGGAAATTCAAACCGAACCAAACCTGACTGAACCGAACCAAACCTGACTGAACCGAACCAAATCTGACTGAACCAAACCAGCATAATGGGTCGGTTCGGGTCAGATCCGAGTCAAACCCGACCCGGACCCGAAACCCAAATGGAAACCTTAGCCGCCGGAATTCCTGTAGCAGCCTATAAAAGCTGTCTCGAATTCCGTGCCCAGCCTTCGGAAACCCTAGCTCGACCCCCGCCGTCATCTCCTCCAACCAGCCCCCTCTTTCCCCTGCCTCGAGCACAGCACTCGACGACCGCCACCGGCTCCCTCATCTCCGCCACGCCGCCCGTCGAACTCCCCGTCCAGAACCCCTCGACGACTCCTTCCTCTCCCACCCGCGCAGCCATCCGACCTCGGTCTCCCCGAACGACGCCGTCATTCCTCCGAACTCCCCCTCACCGCTCGATCCAGGCCTCCCTCGACCCGCCATCTCTCCGGCCTATAATAGCCCTAGCTCGATCCCCTTTCTCCTCCTCCGCCTCCGGCTCTCCGCCCGACTCCAGCGCCCTCCGCCATCCTTCAGCACCAGAATCCGGCTGCCCTCGACCTCGCCGGCCTCCCCAGACCCCGATGCCCCAGCCCAGCTCCTCCGACCGGCTCCCCAGACCCCGCACCTCCAGAACCCGCTGCCGGCACCCGTCTCCCACACGAACCCGACTCCGGCCGGCATCACAGCACCGGCGCCGCCTCCACCCGCGCCTCGGCCAAATCCGGCGACACCCTCGGCAGTCCAGCACAGCCTCCGGCGAACTCAGACACGACTGAACCGTAACCCTAGCACGGTCGGACACAAGACACAGTGTCCCTTTGTGTTGTGTCGGATACGAAGAATTCAGGTTCCTGGAACCCTGTTCAGGTACCCATATCTCTCTCCTCGCTGCCCTGTTTTCGATTCCGTCTGTTGCATCACGTAGACTGCATGACCCCCTTGATGCCCGTGCAAACCGCTCGGTGCATCGCGTCCTGTGGCGATCGCGAACCGCTATCCAAAAACAGGAAAATCAATGCCCTGTTTTACCCAGAACTGAGTACGTCCCGCCAAACGGGATGACTTGGTCGTACGCGGTCTTCACCAAAACGTGCGCGACGTTGATACGGACGTGTGGGATTTCACAGAAGTTGATTTGGATGTGCGTGCACACCGGAATCAACGCGTATCCGTCGACAATGTCCCGTATCTGCCCATTCTGGAACGCATTGTAACTTTGTGTACACACGTCGGATCGAGACAAAACTTGTGCCATCGGACTCGTAGCGATACGCTGGTCCTGTGACCCAAGTTTGGTTCGATTCAGAGAACGTTGACAAAATCGCGTATCGTGGGCCCCATAGGCTCCACTTGACGGGCGATTTTGTGATCGGCTCATCGGAATCCAATTCTAGAAGTTCCGTTGGGTTCGTATCATCGTTCCTGACTTGTTGACACTAAGTTGGAGAATTTGGAGACCTTTGACCCTGACACATTTTTCGGTACAAAGTGGCCCACATGTGGACCCCGCTTTGACCGGAAATATCATTTTTGCCCCTATGTCCAAATTGGACTTAAGGACACGCGTTTCTGGCTATTTGATATTTTCTGAATCTAATGATGATGTTTATTTTAGCAACCGGAGTAGTACCTGCAGATCACACTGAGACCAGAGCTACAGTTGGAGCCAGAACCACAGGCAAGTGTACCTCGCCAAACTTTGTAGTCTTGTTACATATTTTTCTTGATTCTTTTACATTATTGTGCATGCTTAACCTAGGACCGTGTGACTTACTTAGCGTCTGATTATAGTCGGGTGCCAACACCATATGCGGTGTTGTGTATGGTCATCTAGAGATGGACATTCATGACCCTTTACATCCTCGTACTTGTCTTATCAAGTACATTATACCCAGGATACTTGACACTATTTATGAGACAGAATCTTCCTGAGATATTCATGGTGATTCTGTATAGGATACAGGTTTATGACATACACGATTTACATGCTTAGATTATATCCTGACTTGTTGCATTAGTTTTGATCCTGTGTGTCATGGACATGAGACGTGAGATTTTATTGGGTGGGGAGAGTATTACCATATCAAAGGCTGGTTATATTATATATATTGACATCTGGATGTGTCTTAGTCTCTGACACAGAGCTATGGCACCAGTTCTGGCCCTTCGAGAAAATACTGCTATGGGTTTCTCCGACACTGAACCTGTAGTAGTCTCAGCCCGAGTATGACTAAAACTCTCAACTTGCATATCACTTAGCTGGTTATATATTTGCCCTATTGTTCATTTATTGCTGCATTGCATTTATTTTGGCTTATATTTTCTGTACCTTGTTATGTCCCCTGAGGACCTGGATCCGGACTATGTCCCCAGGATTAGCTGACGATATCTATCCCGAGGTATACGGGACCGGAGCATTAGCCTTAGCAGGAACATGTGCCTACATTGGAGCAGAACCAAGATCTGAGGACGAGATCATACCAGAGGACTTCTCCTGAGTATTGGCTTGAGATACTCCTTTATTCCTGTTTTTAGTTATTTTATTTCCAGTCTATTTCATTGATGTATCAGACTTATTCTCGGATTGTTTTCCGAGACACTTTTATTGAGATATGCTAGTTTATTTTTATTTGCATTATTCTGGCTTTGATCTGTGTTTATCTGTTGTGGATGAGATTAGTATAGACTGTGACTTGTATCATTGGACCTACTTATTGTTATATTATAGCTTAAGCATGCCCCGATGGATCCATTAAATTGGATTTGTCCATCGGTATGTGCTGCTGGCCATTGCTACGTGTCCGGTCCCACGATATTTTCGGACTGGGCGTGACATATATATATATATATATATATATACATAGAAAAATCTAGAATTACACTAATGCATACCATTAATCTAGCAACTGCTCAAAGGGTCTCCTACATGGAATAAATTCGGAATAAAATTTCTAATGGCCCCATAAATCTCCTAATTGCACGAACACCTAAATTAAAATTTAGTAAAAATCTATTTACCCTAATTAGCCACTAATTACTATAATTTAATTAATAATTAATTAAAAAGGGTAAAAACGGTTTTTAGTAATAGGGGTTTTACATTCTACCCAACTTATAAAAATTTCGTTCTCGAAATTAAAATTAAGCCACGGTAGAAAGTCAAGGATGGTATAAGGTTTATATTGTTTAAAATGCAAGGCTAGGTTTAAAGGAGGGGACGATGTTGCGCGTTGCACATCCCGAAAAAAAAATTATGGAAAAATCCACATGAGCGAAAAATAGGTTTCTTCATGTGTCATGTCCAATGGTGTGGACACCTAAATGCTCTTTTGCATAAAAGCGCCCAACAATTGGAAAATTGCACAAAGATGAAAATTGGATTAAATTAATAAAAATTAAAGCGCAAGGTGTTCGGGAATTGATTGGAAGTACATGGGGCTAAAATTAGGTGGGGCACAAGTGGCATGGGCATAGAGGGCTCAGGATCAAAATTTAGGTCGTACGAAACGGGTCAAGATTGTGTCTCCGATTTTTATTGGAACGCACAAGGACACAAAGTTGGAATTATCTTAGAATTAAGAAATAACGTTCGTGACGAATATTGCGCGACTAAAATGTAGCACAAGGGGGCTTAATTATAAGTTACGGCAAAGGTCAGAATATGTGGCCGACATGTCTACGACAAGGATGTGAAGTTTGTAGGAAGGCAGTGACTAGTGTAGTGCTCCAATTATCGAAGCACCGGTATGGTACGCTAAGTGATACAAATATTGTATAATAAAAATACCGTGTTCTATTTCTAATTGGATTCAAACTAGCCTTAGTCTCACTATCTAAGCCAAGTAGGTCTAATTTTGGGTGAGGAAGTTTACAATCTAGCCAACTTATAAACAATCTCGTCCTCAAAATTAAAATAAGGCATAATTTGTTAATCCTTTATATACATAAGGCAAGTCAATCGCAATCTCTTTGCGATAATTAAAATCCTACTAATATCCATTGCAATCACTTCGAGGTTAAGATAATCATTGTTCCAATCAAATTTCAACCTATTGTAACCTCTTCTCACTTTTTTAAATTATCAATATCCAAATTTAAATTAAATCCATATAACATCTTCAAGGATTAAATATGCATATAAATTTTATACCACGATCTCCAACTATCATAATCTCCTCTAGAAAACAATTATAGTCCAATATTATTCCTATTTTCACTTATAAATTTTGGTATTCTTCAAAAAAAATTAAAATTCAATTCACATCCTCAATATTTCAAATACGTAATCCAACAATCAATTTTTTTAATTCTTAATTCAAATCATCAAATTGTAAAAAATTTAAATTTAATCCACCAATGTTTAAGTCTGAAATTCTACATTTATCCTCAAAATTCAAATTGATGATTTTACCTTCAATATTCAAAAATTTAAATCATGTGCTTGAGGTATAAATATTTGGTCCAATATATCAAGCTTTTCAAATTTATTAAATACCCATCATCTAATTCCTTCTTAAAAATTCTCCACATTTAAAATAACTTAATCTCTCAATCTAATACTATGTGATCACAATATAAAATAATTTAACCTTAAATTAATAATGCGACTCCCACCCAACTTAGAGTTTACCCATCTATCATATAAGGCTATACATCTAAGAAAAATATCCTCAAATTTTAATCATGCTATTCAATCCTCAAAAATTTATGCCAAATATGTCATATATGATATGCCCTTAATCAATTATAAAAGATAGTCACCAAATAATGCGATTGGCCTATGGGTATATCTAGTACTATCTGTTTATCAAACTTACCAAGCACGAGATTTCGTCTTTCCGAAATAAAGGAAGACGAAGATCAATAATAAAGAGTTCAAGGGAGAGGTAATAGAATAGAAGTATCGGGATCAAGGCGTTTAAAGAATTCAAATAGGAATTGTCAAGGTAGTTGTGGATTAAAATCCTATTTTGGAGATTCCTATTCACATGCTCGTATAAGTACAGTTATATAACTGATACGATCCGCTCAGACATATCTAGAGGGCAAGTACAAGTGTCTACTAGTCAACTATATATCTTAATCCACGTAAAGTATTATTGCGAAGGGCGAATCAAGCGTACTATGGTTGATCAGACCGTAATACACTGATTCTGAAATGTATTAGGGTGGTTGATCAGGCCCCAATAACACATATGTCATGAACAAGCTCGATAAAAGAATAAGCTTGCAAGAACTAGGCTATAATAGCAGCATAAGTCAAGGTAGTACAGCAAATATAAATATGCTGGATTATGATGAAAGAAGGTACATAATAATTCAAGTTCACAAAAAGATAAGACTCTATAATCTCTACAGTTGTCATACTAATTCCTTGTCTAAGTCGATAGTCGACAAAGTAGGGGTATAGCCTCCAAGTTCTACAGTCTGACTAAACGCTGTCGTCTTAAGCTTGCATACGGTTAATGTTGTTCAGTTATACTTCAATAATAGGTCAAAAGACTATGGAATACTAGGTTGTGAGGTATACTACCCAACTTATAAAAATTGAACTAATATTGTACTGTCTTAAGGATACCGTAGAACTCCTGTTAAGGTCTACGAGAAGGGATCTTGGTACTCATTAAGGTCTCCTATTGCATTATATAGGTATTGGTCATCTTAAGTCTTAGTCATAGTGCTCATAGAACATGTGTCAATAGTAAGAATGGAAAAGTTACTGGCCTTTAAGCGAGAGGGGATATAACCTATATAGAGGTGGGGGTACATGCTACGCAATTTAAAACTAAAGGATAATCACCAGGTCACAATCTATAAGAATAACTTAAACCATCAAGTTCTAACTACTAAGCACACAATTTCAAAATTTAACATTAACAACTATAATCCTAGCAACTATATGTCCTTAACACAGCATAAAATTATCTGGCCTACAATCAGAAGTGTCAGATGGCACGAGTTAAAAGATGGAGAAAAGAAGAACGTAATTTAGTCGTCGCGCAATTAGCGAACGCTAAGGTTTCAGAGGAACTATATGTAAAATTAAAATAGAGAGGCTATTGATAATGTCATGGTTTCCTAACGGAAGATGCTATGCTAGTCTTTGTGTTGGAGGTATGATCAAGAAAAAAGCGTTGATTATATTCCTCTAGGCTTCCAAAGGTATTATTCTGGTAATATCGAGAATCTAACTTTATAGTTCTCTAATACTACCTTACTATGAAGTTAGGTTCAGTCTTAATATTCAACCTTGGATTTTTATTGGTTCCTCATTACTAGGGTCAACCAATATGCTCAAACTTCTAACTAATCATAGTAGTGTTTATACTACTCTCAAGTCTTCATAAATACATCCAGTGGTAATGGTAAACCAATCTATAGATAAAAAATTTTAGGGTTCACTAGATATTCTAAGCTTAGTGGTGTGTCAACACTCCAGTTGTACTCTTAATAGGAAGGTTACCCTATTTATCATCTAACAACAAGGACTTCTATATTCTAGGAGGGGCTATACTCAAGGAATTATCAGGAAAGTATAGGAATCAAGCAGGATACAATTATTCAAATAGAATGGATTGGAAGGAGAGCGAATCATAGTCAATTGTGGATGAGATCCTATACTCTATTCCTAGGTACAGGCTTGTTCGATACAATAACGTAATCGAGACAATATGCTCTCGACCTGCATGGGCCACCACAAAAATATGTCACGCCCCAGTCCCAAAAATACGTAGAATTAGGACACGTAAGCATGCCAGCCATATGGATATGGCAACTCCAATATATGAAAACTGAAATCCATACTTACGCTGTAATATGAATATCAATCCACAAGTGGTGTAAACATATGTCACAAGTCACAGGGTATAATCTAAATCTCATCCACAGAAAATAGAATATAAATAAATAACCAATATCTATGAAACTTGATCTCACTACAAAGTATCTTAAGATGATTGTTGGATGGTAACAAATCCACTACCAACTCGAATATAAGAGCAAATACAATATAAGTATAACACAACAAACACCATATAAGAATACCAGCTAACAATCACGGGCTCGAAAAGAAGACATCCTCGAAACATATGTAACCATCCGAATCTGCGCTCCTGCGAATACTCAAGAACAGATACACCTGGAAGGGCTAGAACCTCAGAGGGATATAACAAGATACATAAAAGCAAGCCAATAAAGTACTGAAATAAATATCCAATGGGGTCGCCTAACCGTCTAAGTGAATGCAGTTAAGAATAACTTTCCCTACAATTGAGCTATTTGGCTGAAAACTGGGATTGGCATAGTTCTCTCGGAGATCCAGGGGCCTAAAAGGCACGTCGTCTTTTGAACACCGAAGGCCCTGTCATGCTCCAGTCCCAAAATACATAGGACCAGGACACGTAAGCATGCCAGCCGCATGGATATGACAACTCCAATATATGGAAACCAAAATCCACACGTACGCTGTAATATGAATATCAATCCACAAGTGGTATAAAATGCATCACATGTCACAAGGTATAATCTAAATCTCATCCACAAATTAATATAAATAAATAACCAACATATATATAACTAGATCTCAATAAGAAATATCTAAGGATGATAGTTGGATGGAAACAAATCCACTACCAACTCGAATGGAAAAGTATAACACAATAAACACAATATAAGAATACCAGCTAACGACCACGGAGCTCGAAGAGAAGACATCCTCGAAACATATATAACCATCCGAATCTGCGCTCCTGCGAATACTCAAGAACAGTTACACCTGGAAAGGGACCAGGTCCTCAGAGGGACGTAACAAAATACATAGAAGCAAGCCAATTTGAATACAGTAAACATGCATAATGTTTGAAAATATATAAGTACGCTGTATAAGACAATCTATATGAATGCAAATGAGGACAACTTTTTGACGTATGGTCAAGGGTAGGCTACTCGATCTAAGCCTCACAACTCACACACCCGTCTAGAACATCAGAAATCGACATACCTCGGGGTTAGCGACCAGCGTGACATACGCCCGTAGTGCGAACTATATACTACGGTTTACCAGAGTGGTTAAAAGCCCATACGCCTAATAATTGTCCTCTCATGATACTAAGTGTCAAGTGTGTGTCAACATATCTAATATATAGTAATGACTGAAAGGAACTACACATGCAATAAATAAATATAAATATAATAAATATACAGAAATATACTAAGCATGCAAAATACTGTAAGCAATTTGGCAAGGTATCTTGCCTGGTAAGAAAGCTGCAAGATGTACTGTCCAAAAGTCAAGCACACAGGATCAGAAGCTACGGCCTCAGAACAAATATCTCCGGATACTGAAATAGATATCACCAACGTTCCCAAAATAAGAAAAATAGCTAGAAAGCACTTCCCTTTCGTCCAATTTGGACACAGGAGCAAAACGATAATTTCGATAAAAGTTGGGTCACGTGTGGCCCACTTTGCACCGATAAATGTGCCAAGGGTAACAGTCTCTAAATGGGACAAATTATAGGTCAAATCACTCTAAATGTCAATACGAACCCAACCATATGTCCAGATGTGGATTCCGATGGGCCGAACACAAATTCGCCTAAAAAGTCAACCGTGGGGCCCGCCAATTGGCGACTTGGTCAACTGTCTCAAAATTACGTAAAAATTGGGTTACATGACCAGCGCGTTACCACGAGTCCAGTGGTGCAAGTTTTATCGTAATATGACGAATGTGCACAAAATACGCACGACTTTCGTAAAAGTTGCGACACAGGGTTTGTCCGCTGATACGGGCTGATTCCGGTGCGCCCACGCGTCCGAATTAATTTCTGTGAACTCTTTCATGTCCAGTTATGCTGTATGCACCGTTTGGTATACTTGGTACACGGTGGAGCGGTCCCATTTGGCTGGGCACGCTCTGTTTCATAACTTTTGGAAATCTAAAAAAAGTGTGTTCGCGGGATTTTCCAACGATTAAATTCTACCTACAGCAGTTAATAATATAGGGTTATTCAACAGAAATTAAACTAGGTCAAGTGGTCTACGCATACCAAAAAGAATCATCGAATTCGGATCTTTGTGGTGGGAGCTACGAATTCGAGAATATGGGTGATCATCGCAGTTTTCTGCGATCCCCGAAATTGGTCTATTTCTGCCAACTTTGGCGCTATTTTCGCCTATGGTTACGTATTGTTCGAGGTCTACTATCACACAGATATGGAAGAGGGTTAAGGGGTGAGCATACCGGTGAATACGGGATGGCGTTTAGTTGAGCGAGGCGACGGGAAACGACTCTGGAACACATGTACCTTGCTGCGGAAATCTGTAGTGCACGGGGTGCGCGGTCGTCGGGATTGGTTTGGATGGCCTGGCGGGTTTCTCCGGCTGCCGTGACGGCGCTCCTTAAGTCTAGATGGGAAGAGGAGGGGATTGGATGATCTAGGTTTGGGTTTTAGTTAAAATAAGTGATATATATATAGATATATAAGAGGGAGTAGGGGGCGGGTCCGTTTGGCTTAGGGGGCGGCTGCTTGTGGGATTTGTAAAGGGGGTTGGATTTTGTTTGCTTAGTTGCAATATGGGCGGCTGTGCTCACAAGGCTTGCTGCTATGTTGGGTTGGTTTGGGTTGCTAATAGTTTGGGTAGTTAAGGAAAAATAGGGAATAGTTAATATTTTTTTTCTAATCTTTTCTTTCCCTTTTCTTTTCCTTTTATATTTTTCTTTAAAATATATATGTATATATAAATTTATATATACGTATATACTCATAGAAAAAATCTAGAATTACACTAATACATACCATTAAACTAGCAACTGCCTAAAGGGTTTCCTACATGAAATAAATTTGGAAAAATTCCTAATGGCCCCATAAATCTCCTAAATTCACCAACACCTAAAATAAAAATTAATAAAAATTTATTTCTCCTAATTTGCCACTAATTACTACCATTAAATTAATAATTAATAATTAAAAGGGTATATATGATTTCTAGGAATAGGGGTTTTATATTCTACCTAACTTACAAAAATTTTGTCCTCGAAATTAAAATTAAGCCACGGTAGAAGTCAAGGATGGTATAAGATTTGCATTGTTTAAAATACAAGGTTAGTTTTAAAGGGGTGGACGATGTTGCGCGTTGCACATCCCAAAAAATCATAAAAATCCACATGAGCGAAAAATAGGTTTCTTGTGTCATGTCCAATGGTGTGGACACCTAAATGCTCTTTTGCATGAAAGCGCCTAAAAATTAAAAGGTTGTACAAAGATCAGAACGGATGATGGGCACGTCTAGGATAAGGGTGTAGAATTTGTAGGAAGGCAGTGGCTAGTGTAGTATTCCAGTTATCGGAGCACGATAAGGTGCGCTAAGTATATAATTATTGCAAAATTAAATAAAAATATCGTGTTCTATTTCTAACTGGACTCAATCTAACCTTAGTCTCACTATCTCAGCCAAGTAGGTCTAATTTTGGGTGAGGGGTTCACAATCTACCGAACTAAAAATTTATCTATCTATGATCTAAGGCTATACATCTAGGAAAACTATTCCTCAAATTATTTAATCATGTTATTCAATCTTCAAAGTTTTAACACCAAACATATCACCTATGATATGCCCTTAATCAATTATAAAAGAGAGTCACTAAGTCATGTGATTAGCCTTATGGGGTATATCTAGTACTATCAGTGTCAACTTATACCAGCACGAGGTTTCGTCTTTCCGAAATAAGGGAAGACGGAGAGCAATAATAAAGAATTCAAGGTGAAGGTGATAGAATACAAGTACGAGGTTCAAAGAGATTAAAGAATTCAAAAAGAGAGTTGTTAGGACAGTTGTGGATTAAAATCCTATTTTTGGTAATTTTTTATTTACATGCTCGTATCAGTACAGTTATGTAACCAATACGATATATCAGACATGTCTAGGGGCAAGTATATCCGTCTACTACCATATATCTCAATCCACATAAAGTAGTCACGCGAAGAGCGAACCAAGCGCACTAAGGTTAGCTAGACCTTAATACACCGATTCTGATTAGGCAATTGTATCATTGTGTGCACCCAATAATACGTATGTCATGAGCAAGCTCGATAAAAGAATAAGCTTGCAAAAACTAGGCTATAATAGCAGCATAAGTCAAGGTAGTACAACAAACATAAATACGCTGGATTATGACGAAAGAAGGTACATAACAATTCAAGTTCACAAAAGATAAGACTCCATAATCTCTACAGTTGTCATACTAATTCCTTGTCTAAGTCGATAGTCGACAAAGTAGGGGTATAGCCTCTAAGTTCTACAGTCTGAAAAAAAAACACTGTCGTCCTAAGCTAGCATACAGTTAATGTTGTTCAATCACACTTCAATAATCGGTCAAAAGACTATGTGATACTATGTTGTGAGGTATACTACCCAACTTATAACAATAACTAATACTGTAATTGCCTTGAGAAAATTCTTCAGAATAACCTGGTCCTTGTAAATAATGTATAAACTATTGTTAGGGAAAGATCTTGGTACTTATTAGGGTATCCTCTTACATTACATAGGTCATGGTCGTCCTAAGTCCTAGTCTTAGTGCAAGTGTCAATAGTAAGAATGGAACAGTTACTGGCCTCAAGGGAAAGAGAATATAATTCGTATTGAGGTGGGGTACATGTTACGTAATTTAAAACTAAGGGATAAGCACCAGGTCTCAATCTTCAAGAATAGCTTAAACTATCAAGTTCTAACTACTAAGCACACAATTTTAAAATTTAACATTTACAACTATAATCTTAGCAACTATATGTCCTTAACATAGAATAAATCACCTGGCTTACAATCAGAAGTATCAGATGGCACGAGTTGAAAGATGAAGGGTAGAAGAACAAAATTTAGTCGTCGTGCAATTAGCGAACGTTAAGGTCGCAGAGGAACAATATGAAATTAAAATAGAGGGCTCTAGATAGCATCATAGTTTTCTAAGGGGGAGTGGTATTCTAGTTGCTATGTTCGAGGTATGATCAAGGAAAAAGTATTAATTACATTCCTCTAGGCTTCCTAAGGTGCTGTCTACTAATAATAAGACAATGATCTAAGTTTATAGTTCTCCAATACTATCTAACTATGGAGGTTAGGTTCAGTCCTAATTTCTAAATTTTGGCTTCTATTGGTTCCCCAATACTAGGGTCAAATCTTATGGTAAAACTTCTAACTGACTATAGTAGTGTATATACTACTCACAATTCCTCATAATACATCAAGGGGTAATGGTAAACCAATCTATAAATAAGGAATTCTAGGGTTCACTAGATATTCTAAACATAATGGTGTGTTAACACTCTAGTTGTACTCTTAATAGGAAGGTTACCTTACTTATCATCTTACAACAGGGACCTCTATATTCTAGGAGGGGGCTATACTCAAGGAACTCATTGGGGAAGCACATGAATCAAGCAGGATACAATTATTCAAATAGAATGGACTGGAAGGAGGGCGAATCATAGTCAATTGCGGATGTGATCCTAAGTTCTATCCCTAGGTGCAGGCTTGTTCGGTACAATAACGTAACTGAGACAAAATGCTCTCGACCTGCATGGGCCACCACAAAAATATGTCACGCCCCAGTCCCAAAATACATAGGACCAGGACATGTAAGTATGCCAGCCGTATGGATATGGCAACTCCAATATATGGAAACCAAAATCCACACGTACGCTGTAATATGAATATCAATCCACAAGTGGTATAAAATGCATCACATGTCACATGGTATAATCTAAATCTCATCCACAGAAAATCAATATAAATAAATAACCAATATCTATATAACTAGATCTCAATAAGAAGTATCTAAGGATGATAGTTGGATGGAAACAAATCCACTACCAACTCGAATGGAAAAGTACATCACAATAAACACAATATAAGAATACCAACTAACGACCACGGGGCTCGAAGAGAAGACATCCTCGAAACATATATAACCATCTGAATCTACGCTCCTGCGAATACTCAAGAACAGATACACCTGGAAAGGGACCAGGTCCTCAGAGGGACGTAACAAGATACATAGAAGCAAGCCAATTTGAATACAGTAAACATGCATAATGTTTGAAAATATATAAGTACGCTGTACAAAAAAATCTATATGAAAGCTAATGAGGACAACTTTTCGACGTATAAGCAAGGGTAGGCTACTCGATCTAAGCCTCACAACTCACACACCCGTCTAGAACATCAGAAATTGACATACCTCGGGGGTAGTGACCAGCGCGACTCTACAGAAATTGACATACCTCGGGGGTAGCGACCAGCACGACACACGACCGTAATGCAAACTATATACTACGGTTTACCAGAGTGGTTAAAAGCCCATACGCCTAATGATTGTCCTCTCATGATACTAAGTGTCAAGTGTGTGTCAACATATCTAATATATAGTAATGGCTGAAAGGAACTACACATACAATAAATAAACAGAAATACAATAAATATACAGAAATGTACTAAGCATACAAACTATTGTAAGCAATTTGGCAAGGTATCTTGCCTGGTAAGAAAGCTGCAAGGTGTACTGTCCAGAAGTCAAGCATACAGGGTCAGAAGCTACGGCCTCAGAACAAATGTCTCCGGATGCTGAAATAGATATCACCAACGTTCCCAGAATAAGAAAAATAGCTAGAAAGCACTTCCCTTTTGTCCAATTTGGGCACAGGGGCAAAACGGTAATTTCGGGTAAAAGTGGGGTCTACGTGTGGCCCACTTTGCACCGAAAAATGTGCCAAGGGTAACTATCTCTAAATGGGAAAAATTATAGGTCAAAAAACTCTAAATATCAGTACGAACCCAACGATATGTCCAGATGTGGATTCCGATGGGCCGAACACAAATTCGCCCAAAAAGTCAACAATGGGGCCCGCGAATTGGCGACTTGGTCAACTGTCTCAGAATTGTGTGAAAATTGGGTCACAGAACCAGCGCATTACCATGAGTCCAGTGGCGCAAGTTTCGTCACAATCTGACGAGCATGCACAAAATGCACGTGACTTTCGCAAAAGTTACGATACGGGGTTTGTCCGCGGATACGGGTTGATTCCGGCGCGCACACGCATCTGAATTAGTTTTTGCGAACTCTTCCTTGTCCGGTTATGCTGCGCGCACCATTTGGTACACTTGGTACATGGTGGGGCAGTCCCATTTGGCGGGGCGCGCTCCGTTTTATAACTTTTGAAAATCTGGAAAAAGTGTGTTCGTGGGGTTTTCCAACGAATTAAATTGTACCTACAGCAGTTAATAATATAGGGTTATTCAACAGAAATTAAACTAGGTCAATTGGTCTACGCATACCAAATAGAATCATCGAATTCGGATCTCTGTGGTGGGAGATACAAATTTGGGAACATGGGTGATCACCATAGTTTTCTGCGATCCCAGAAATTGGTCTATTTTTGCCAACTTTGGCGCTATTTTTGCCTATGGTTATGCGTTGTTCGAGGTCTACTATCACATAGATATGGAAGAGGGTTAAGGGGTGAGCATACCGGTAAAGACGGGGTGACGTTTGGTTGAGCGAGGCGACGAAAAATAACTCTGGAACACAGGTACATTGCTGCGGAAATCTGCAATGCGCTGGGTCGCGGTCGTCGGGATTAGTTTGGACGGCCTGGCGGGGTTCTCCGGCTGCGGTGGAGGCGCTCCTTAAGTCTAGATGGGAAGAGGAGTGGATTGGATGATCTAGGTTTGGGTTTTAGTTAAAATAAGTGATATATATATAGATATATAAGAGGGAGTAGGGGGCGGGTTCGTTTGGCTTAGGGGGCGGCTGCTTGTGGGATTTTCAAAGGGGTTGGGTTTTGTTTGCTTAGTTGCAATATGGGTGGCTGTGCTCACAAGGCTTGCTGCTATTTTGGTTTGGTTTGGGTTGCTAATAGTTTGGGTAGTTAAGAAAAAATAGGGAATAGTTAATGATTTTTTTTCTAATCTTTTCTTTCCCTTTTCTTTTCCTTTTATATTTTCCTTTAAAATATATATATGTATATATATATTTATATATACGTATATTCTCATAGAAAAAATCTAGAATTACACTAATACATACCATTAAACTAGCAACTGCCTAAAGGGTCTCCTACATGAAATAAATTCGAAAAAATTTCTAATGGCCCCATAAGTCTCCTAAATTCACCAACACCTAAAATAAAAATTAATAAAAATCTATTTTTCCTAATTAGCCACTAATTACTACTATTAAATTAATAATTAATAAATAAAAGGGTATATACGGTTTCTAGGAATAGGGGTTTTACAGGCCCGCCTGATAATATATAATATATATAGTGGTCATCACTACCCGTATCTCCAACGGAGAATCAGGATGCACAATAGAAAAAGTGCAAAGGAGGTCAAATACGGTACTTGTTGTTCTCCTCACCCCATGCTCTAAGCATGTCACATCCATGATACAATTTGGTTCATAGCCTATTCTTAGTACCCTAGCCCAATCCTGCAACCAAACAAGGACAAGGATGGGACCACCGTACTACAATAAGTTATGTCCATGGACCTCTAATAACTGCTAAGTCTTCTAGCATACAAAGTTTCTATCAGCAGTCATCCCTAACGCACGACCCATACGTACAGGAGGCCAGACCTGTCACGCAGTCCATGATCTATATGAGACTCACACTCGTGTAACAACTGTGTCACGGCCAATGAACCTAATGATGCTACATGATAATGGGGTAGTCTCATAAACAAGGTCAATGCAAATACATAAATAAAAATATATCGCGACGATACCATCGCGCACATTTTATATAACAGTTAAAATATATGAACTAAAGACAGAAAATAAAAATGCATCCAACATATGGAATATAAATAACAGTACAATGGTAAGGTATATTTGCCTGACAAGAAGCTACAAAATGTAACGTCCAGATGTCCAACACACAGGACCAGAAGCTATGGCCTTAGAACAAATATCTCCGAATGCTGAAATTGATATCACCAATGTTCCCAGAATAAGAAAAATAGCTAGAAAGCACTTCCCTTTCGTCCAATTTGGATACAGGGCAAAACGGTAATTTTGGGTCAAAGTGGGGTCCACGTGTGGCCCACTTTGCACCAAAAATCGTGCCAAGGATAACAGTCTCTAAATGGGATAAAATTATAGGTCAAACCAATTCTAAATGTCAATACGAAATCAATGGTATGTCTAAATATGAAATCCGATGAGCCGAACACAATTTCGTCCGAAAAGTCAACCGTAGGGCCCGCCAATTAGTGACTTGGTCAACTGTCTCAGAATTACGTGAAAATTAGGTCACAGGACCAGCGCGTTACCATGAGTCCAGTGACATAAGTTTTGTCGCAATCTGACGAGCGTGCACTAAATCCGTATAGCTTTCGCAAAAGTTGCGACACGGGATTTGTCCGCGGATACGGACTGATTTTGACGCGCACACGCGTCCGAATCAGTTTCCGCAAACTCTCACGTGTCCGGGTATACTATACGCACAGTTTGGTATACTTGGTACATGGCGGTGCGGTCCCGTTTGGCGGGGCGTGCTCCGTTTCACAACTTTTA
This sequence comes from Iris macrosiphon, assembly GCA_036927795.1. Classification (NCBI taxonomy): domain Eukaryota; kingdom Viridiplantae; phylum Streptophyta; class Magnoliopsida; order Asparagales; family Iridaceae; genus Iris; species Iris macrosiphon. The sequence continues at coordinate 162,808,725 of JAYESA010000006.1, read as the reverse complement.
GAAATCTGAAAAAATATGTTTTTGGAGTTTTCCAACGAATTTAATTCTACCTACAGCAGTTAATAATCTAATGTTATTTAACAAAAATTAAACTAGGTCAAGTGGTCTACGCATACCAAAAAGAAAAATTGGATTCGGATCTCTGTGTTGGGAGATACGAATCCGGGAACATAGGTGATCATCGCAGTTTTTTGTGATACCCAGAAATTAGTCTTTTTTCGCCAACTTTGACGTTATTTTTGCCTAGGGTTACGCGTTGTTCGAGGTTAACTATCACACAGATATTGGAGAGGGTTAAGGGGTGAGCATATCGGTGAAGACGGGATGGCGTTTGGTTATACGAGGTGGCAGAAAACTACGCGGGAACATAGGTACCTCGCTGCTGAATTCTGCAGTTGCGCGGGATTGCGGTCGTCGGGATCGGTTTGGGCGGTCTGGACGACGTTTCTGGCTATGGTGGCGGCGCTCTCTAGGTCTAGATGGGAAGAGAAGGAGAAATTATGATCTAGGGTTAGGGTTTTGCTTGAAATAAGTTATATATGTATAAGAGAGGGAGAGGTGGTGTTCTCGCGGGTCGGGGTCTCGCATAAAGGGGCGCTGTGGTGTTGCTTTGCTTTTTGCTACATATGTTTAAGGGGGATGTGGGCTGCTGCTCAAACTAGCGGGTGTGTGGGTCTCCACGGGCGGGTAGGAGGTTAGGAATGGGTTTGGTAACTTATGATCGATAGGAATTAAAATAATTGTTTTTCTTTTCATTTCTTTTCTAACTTTCCTTTCTCTTTTTCCATTTTTTTTCTTTTAAATATATATGTATATTTATATATATATACCCATAGAAAAATCTAAAATTACACTTATGCATACCATTAAGCTAGCAACTGCTCAAAGGGTCTCCTACATGGAATAAATTCGGAAAAAAATTTCTAATGGCCCCATAAATCTCCTAATTGCACGAACACCTAAAATAAAAATTAATAAAAATTTATTTCTCCTAATTAGCCACTAATTACTACAATTTAATTAATAATTAATTAAAAAGGGTAAATACGATTTTTAGGAATATGGGTTTTACACTTTGTCCTGCAAAGCGTGCAGTTGTGGTTCGAAACTGGACAACTGCATCGGTGGGGACATTGTGCCACTGTTGGGGCATTGTGCCATGCAATTTGTTTGAGCGAGAAGTGTTGCACCAATTGGAGCATTGTGTCGAAGAGGCATAGTGCCTATAGGGATAACTTGAGATGGTGCCTTGGGATATAAGTTGGAGAATGGTTATGGATAGTTGGCTGGATTGAGGCGAGTATCATTTGGTGGGGCGAGAATGCTCGATTCTCTCGTCATACCTACTTGGTGTCTGTATCGGTCATGGACAACCTGTTGCGCACATGGTTTGGTTTTCTCAAACGGGATAGGCTATGGGGCACCGGGACCGTTCGGCCATGGAGGAGACAATGGTAACGTGCCTTGGATGCGGTGCCGGCAGTTCGATACGACCAGGTGGACTAGCTACTCAGCGCTGGATTGGGTAGAACTGTAGTTGATTAGTCTTTTGTGGCTTGGCCAGTGACTTCATATAGATAAGAGTTGGTTTGCTTTAATTTGGTTTGGTTTATGCTTTTTGTGTAGGTGGCGGCCACCTTGCCTCGGCAAGAGTGTGCATATTGATGATTGGATTAATAAGGCTTGAATTGTGGCTTGGTTTGAGGATGAATATTGAGACTTGGATTGTGGTTCGATAGGTTCACGCGTTGCTTGGGTTTGAGTATGACGGTTTGGATGCTAGTTTCCTTTTGAGTTGGATATATCTGCTTGTATATATATTTTTTGAGTTGAATGCTTGCATGTTTAACCTACTTTATAGTTTTTCTTAACATATCATACCTCTGCCATGAAATGAATCTAGGATTGAAGTAGAAAGATCATCATATAACTGTTTGTATTCACTATTCTACTTAGTGTCGGTTTAGACAAGTGGGTTATCCCGCTCACCTGTACGGCTGTGTACTGACCCACGTTTGTGGGCATTATTTCAGGTAGGTAGGTGTAATAGCGCTGCTTGGATATACGGGACATGATGTATGAACGATAAATACTTTTGTGGGTAAGAGAAAGAGGAAGAGTGTTGCATCGCCTTTGTGGCATTCTCCTTTATAGCATTCTTATTTGGACCATATCGAGAGATTCGCTGCGTATACTCTGATGTGTGCTTGATAAACAACACTTGACTTTCGTTGCAACTTGGTCGTTTCGATGATAACTTTGATGTTTGACAACATCACCTTGTGCGAGCGCAACTCCGGAATCGTACGACATCACGTCCCGATGAGAACGATCATCCTGCGGGAGCGCTGCAACGTGGTAATTCACATTCAGCGGGGACGATCGAGCTTGCGGGAGATTGGAGCGTGACATGATATTGGATATGGGATAATAGGACGAGAGAATACTCAATCACAAATTATGATTCCTTAAGAGATTCCTGGGATGACCCTTGAGAATCTCATTATAAACTCTATTTTGAAATTTGTTTTCACTTATTTTTGTTCACTCTCACTCGTTCGTTGTTAAATTTGATTTTGATGTTCGTTGTTGACTTTGATTCTTGTATCGAGATAAATTTTATGGACTGAATTAAGGTATAATCTGATAATATATTTTGATGAGGATAGTGAACCATCTGTCTTGGTTATGGAGCCTAGAGTTTGTCGCAGTTATACTAGCTGGCTTGGCGAAGACATAGAGCATGAATTTGGATATACTTCTCTTGGTTATGGAACTTAGAGTTTTTGCAGCCAAGCTAGCGACATAGAAAACATTTTAGATATCATGATTCTAGAGGTGTGTACCTTAGATATAGGCTCTATCTTTTTCGCAGTTATGCTTACTAGCGTGGCGAGAATTTTAATTAACATAATTTTGGATAGACGTGTATAATTATCATATTATATCATAAATTGGTTCTTAATATATTGTCTCTATCATTCGATCTTGTTATCATCAAGTTCTGTTTCATCACCCTATTAGCACATGATAGAGATATATTTAGTGTCTTTAGTTCAGTTCCTTATAGAGTTTTACCTTCATTAGTTTCGGAGGTAGTTTTTGGATAGTGCAGTAGTTTGGTAACTAGCAAGGTAGGTTGGTATTTAGTTGATTATTGGTATCGATTGTGGGAGCATAGCTAGTAAGCCTGAGAGTGGTTCCTAGTTGGGCAGGTGAGCATCAGATATCAGTGTATAATTCTAGAAGAAACTCATAGTGTAGTACCCTTTTTGTAGCAATAAACCTAAGGACATGTGTCAGAATATAGTCAACAGCTGGTATCCTAGAGTACTAAGCATGTATAATTATGGAGTTAGTATTTGTGTACCAAGAGTGCCTAGAGTGAGCCAGTGAATAGAGTGTATCAATACTAGGTTGAGCAATAAGTGATAGGTATAGCATACCAATTTAGTATCAGTGAGAATTTATGTGTATGATCATATTAGCTTGAATGCGGCACACCATGGCAGGGAGCAAGCCCAGTCTTGCCCCAAACACCAGACGCACTGCATGCCATAACGTGTTGCGGTGAATGCGGTCCGCAGATGCGATGCCGGGTACCACCAGTCGGCGCAGCCATATGGAGAGGAAGCCAGCCAGTTGAGCTTCCCTGGACAAAGGCCTGCGGCAACGCCTCAAATAACTATAGGCCATGGTGCCTACGGGATACTTCCCTATCCCTTCGTCGAGGATCAAGTCCGGAGCCCTAGCGTCTTCCAAGAGATCGTCAACTACCTGAGCATTAAGCACGCTTAGAGGACTCAAAGGCAGATCCTTGCCTTCCAATACCTTCTCCGGCTTAGCAGTCCTGGACCGGTGAAAGAAGAGGTAGGACGTCCATTTACTGATGTGAGCCAAATCTGAAGGCTCGTCATAAAAAGTGGTGCAAGCGAGGTAGTGGCACATCAGCTCCTGGTATACTTCCACTACCCGAGGGTCTGAATCCCCCAGCTCCCGATTCGTGGGAACATACTCTTCATATGGAGTATCCTCCATCGGCAGTCTCGAGATCTCTGCCATCTCGTGGAGGGCCAATCCCAACTCCCCCAGTGGAGTGGCAAAAGTCCCGGTGAGCGAGATATATCGCTCCATCGGTACCAGAAATAGGTTGGGGTTGAGAGACAACCCAACACTGGTGGCACTCATAGCTGCAAACAGACCAATGCTCTCCAGCTCGATCTGAAAATACTTCAGGGCCCAATCAGCTAAGCGAGCCCATCGGAGATTTGTGGGGGTGATCCACCCGCTTGTCCGAGGGTTCACCTTAGGGTATACTCCCCCGCGCCCCATAAAATCATTGCAGAAAGTCGATAGTTAGACCGGCTGGATCAATAAACTATCTTCACTCGGGACACTGCCCGGGTACAGTCCCCTGAACATCGTCACATTACCGGTAGGGCGGCTGACAAACGACCCCTGGTCAGCTCCTTTCAGATAAAATATCTTCCCCGGCCTGCCGTAAAGATCAGGAGTCAGCGTCCACGACATCCTCCTGGGATGTGTAGCATGGAAGAATGCCGAGATGGGATAGTCTCTCGGCATCTTGGGCAGATACAAAACCAAGCTCCCGGCAGGGAAAATCCAGAGTTCTTTCTTGGGCTTCGTCTGGGACTGCTTGTCAATCATGTCCCCGAAGAGGAAAGCCGACTTTATGTATTGGTCCCCATCTATGTACGTCAGGGGCTCTCCATTCATCATGCTCAGCAGCATCCGCTCTCCTTGAGCCGATATCAGGATTTCCCTTCCTTCAGGATACTGGGGCCCGGAGATAGGAAATATTACGTGTGACAGATCCTCCAGATAGTTGGAGTATAGCATCCCGACGGCAGAACCCATCACATCGGCTAGCGGAGACGCGTGCAAGTTAACTGCAAAATGCAAGAAAGACAAGTCAGTTTCTATGGTCTTGCAGCATATGCAAAAAATTAACAGTCTGTGCTTTACGCCAAGACTGTAAAAAAAACTTGATCATTACGCTAGAATCCCATTCTAAGGCGTAAAATTCAAGACTGGCAGTATACGCCAAAATTTGAGTTATTACGCCAGAATTTCCATCCCTGCGTGAAACTCAAATTTTATAATATACGCCAACTTTTGACAGTCAAAGCTTTTATGCCAGACTGCAAAAGTATGGAGTTTTTGCGCTGACACATTAGAAATATGGGCGTAAAAAAGATGAAACATCTCTGTGCATCATCTTCCTCGAAGAGGCTATCATCACAGAAGACGACCTAGCGCGTTCACGTGCAACGTGTGCGAAGAATTTTTAGTCGTTCTTTTTCATCCCAAAAAGCTCTACCTTTAAGGCCGGGTGCACTACTAGTCGGCGGGATACTTCGTTCAAAATGAAGCTCGCCGTGCCCGACGGAAGTCGCCCCCGCTTGAGCAGAAGAATGAGAAGAAGAAGCAACCTTCTTTCCCTTAGAGGAGGAGACTTGTTTCGAGGCCATTACTGGAAACTTTGAAGACTCGGAGAAGAAACGAAGAGAACTCGAACAGACAAAAGCTTTCTTTCGCAGAAGTCGGATGAAAAGTTTTTCTCTCAGAAACTTGGGGTATATATAAAGTTCGGATGGACTCCTCGAATTTCGAACCAAATCTCGCATTTAATATTTGGTTATGACTGGGGACTACGTCAGCCTATTTACTTAGAGAAGGCGGACAGTCAGCGAATTCGAAAAGTTTTCGTGCAAAGAAGATTCATGGTTTTTTACGCTAAGGAGTTTTTCTACGCTCGACGGCTACAGATCTACGGTTTTACGCTCACAGGTTACAAGTCTTTGGTTTCTTCGCCCAGATGCTCTCATGCTCAGTAGCTTTACGCTCGAGAGGCTACAAACCTACGACTTCACGCTCAGACAGCTACAAATCTATAATCTCACGCTCGGTGGCTTTTTACGCTCAGAGGCAACAGATCCACGACTTCACGCTCGGAAGATTTTCTTTTCAGAAGCTACAAATCTACAGTTTTTTCGCTAAGGAGCTTTCAACGCTCGACGGCTACGGATCTACGGTTTTATGCTCACAGGCTACTAGTCTATAGTTTTACGCCCGGATGCTCTCATGCTCGGTAGCTTTTACGCTCGAGAGGCTACGAAACTATGACTTCACGCTCAGCAGCTACGAATCTATGATCTCACGCTCGGTGGCTTTTTACGCTCAGAGGCAACAAACTTATGATTTCACGCTCCATGACTTTCCGCATATCTGAAAAATGCGCAGGCCAATACAGTACATCTGAACAATTCTTAAAGTGGTCAATTACAGGAGTTCACACAGAAGATACTCCTCCTTGACCTCAAAATACCCCAAGTACCCAAGGCATACAGAGTTCAAACATTGAAAGCTACTCTTCTTCATGGGTCGATTCGAAGTTCATCCAGAAACTAGTCTGAATATTTCGTCTAACAGTTCAAGATGGCGACTCAGTTTTTGACAGCCATTTCTTGCCCTGTTCCAAGAGATTTTTGATAAATCATTCTTGAAGATGATGGTCTGAACAAGGATTCTGTTTATCAGAAGTAAAAACAGTTCAAAATTCTACGCGGTTCCTCATTTCTAACAGCAGGACAGTTCGAACACTCGACTGCTAAAGCGGCTTTCTGCGCATCCTTAGTTATGCGTAAAAGATAGGACAGAACCTAGCACTCTTTCTAACATAGTTGGCATAAAATATCAGACGTGTCGAAGCTACATATATTCAGACTTTACAACAAAGTATGGCAAGATGATCATATACACAGAAGGAAGACGATTTTATTAAAATTTAAAAGCATGATTACATATAAGGGAAATCCAGTCTACAAGGGTTTTTCTTCATTTTTATGATTACATATGAGGGAAATCCCGTCTACAAAGGACTTCCTCATCGTCGTCTGAAGATTGCGCACAAAATCTGTTCTGTCAGGTTCTCGCAAGGACGAAATTCTTCATCCATCTTCTCCAGCAATCAGTCGGTGACCGCAAACCGACTGACATATGATCAACAGCGGGAGGATACAAAAATGGGCCTAGACCCATCCTCCAATACGAGGAAGCAGGGTAAATCTGCTTTCTTACATCCATCGCTGTGACAGATTGAGTTGAGATATTTCACCCAACTCAATCTCGGACAGCAGCTAGTTTGTCTGCTCTCGTCTGCAGGTAACGGAAGAAGGTACCGCTTGCAACCCTTCCTCTCTCCCGAAGAACTGCCATACAAAGTTGCTGATTATCTCGAGCAAAGGAGGCTGTGATATCCTTCCATGATCCATCGTTGCAGAGGATATTTGCTCGAAGATGTCATCTTTTTCGGCTCCTTACATGCTGGAAGAACATGGTCTCCTTCTTCCTCAAGTCGACCCGACGAACTCCGGCCATCATATCTGTGTGGTAAAGGAAATATGGGAAGAACATGTTAACTCCTCAGCCTTTTTATAGGCAAAAGAGATCACACCGATTCCCAATAACTCAGCCATAAAGTCAGCCTTGAAAGAACGTGTTAGACTTGACCGTTTCAGGCTCCATTCAGAGCATTTCAAATACCGAGGAACGGTTCATGCTTCATTCAAAGCATTTTAAATTACGAGAAATTTAAAAGCTTTGAAGGGGGTCTTGTAGAAGCATAAAAAATACGCTGGATAGCTCTACGCAGCATGTTAATACAGGGCAGCGTAAACAGAGGACCTCGTAGCCATCGAACGTGCAACAGAGCTTTTCCGCTGAGCACAGCGTAAAATATAGGCTCAAGGACCATCCGCGTAATGTAGTATGTCCAAGCTGCTTCAGCGTAAAAAGGGTGCTACATCACCTTTATGGCGTAAAACTCATCTGCTCTTAATGCAGCATTGAAATGTACGAGGGACGCTTCGTATTCCCCGAAATAAACCTGTTAGATCATGCAATGAACCTGACGTCTGGGCTCCTGACAAAGAGTACTGCACGATAACCCAATCGACGGCTATAATGATGGCGCGGTACTGCAACCCAGGCTATCATTTACTGCCATTTTCTTGGCATAGACCGCTTTCACGCATACAAAGGAATACGCCGCCTAATTTTACACAGGCAGATGTGAGCTGTTTACGCTCCGCAGAAGACAAACAGCCTGCCACGTCAAAAGCTGCTCTTCGTACAGGGCTCGAGGCACGTCTCAGCATTTAATGCGCAGAGCAGTGACAGGTTCTCGAAGCACGTCTCTGCATTTAAGGCGCTGAATACTGACAAATTCCCAAGGCACGTCTCTGCATTTAATGCGCCGAATACTGACAGAATCCCGAGGCACGTCTCTGCATTTTATGCGCAGAAGGGTGGCAGACCTTCAAAACATGCCTCTGTATTTAATGTGCAGGATAATGGCGGATCTCTGCATTTAATGCAAGAGATTTGATTAAATGTTACCGAACCGTCGTCTAGTGACATTCTCCTTGCGTAAACTGCTCTTACGCATACAAGGGATATGCTGCCCAGTTTTACACTGGCAGACGTGAGCTTCTTACGCTCCGTAGAAGGCAAACAGACCGCCACATCAGCAGTTACTCTTCGTACAGGATTCGAGGCACGTATCTGCATTTAATGCACAGAATGATGGCAAATCTTAAAGACAAGTCTCTGTATTTAATGCGCAGGATGGGGGCAGATCTCTGCATTTAATGCAAGAGATTTGATTATATCTCCAAGAGCCGTAATTCCGGCTAAAACGTCCACATCATCTCGGCTTCTACGCCTGCTCGGCTTCTATGCCCACTCGGTCTCTATGCCCACTCGGCTTCTATGCCTACTCGGCCTCTATGACCACTCGGCTTCTACGCCTGCTCGGCTTCTATGCCCACTCGGCTTCTACGCCTGCTCGGCTTCTATGCCCATTCGGCTTCTATGCATACTCGGCCTCTATGACCACTCGGCTTCTACGCCTACTCGGCTTCTATGCCTGTAAACCCCCTGATTTTCAAGAATTTTTAAATTTGGATTTTTCATAATTTTCTGGAATTTTATGGGATTTTTTTATAATTAAATTCAGGTTATCTAATTATTAAGTGATTTTTAAATAATAATAAATAATATTAAAATATAATAAAAATAATATTTTATGGTGTAGAATGAAAAACTAGACATAGGATAATTTTTCGGGAATTTATTGGACCCCGGATGGATTTTAAAAGCCTTTAAAACTATTGTCTAATTAAACCCAAAACCCGGTTCTATTAAACCTAGTTAAACCAAACCAAATTAAACCGAGCCGGCCGGTCCAAACCAACCCAATTCTTAGCGGATCGGGCCGGATCCGCCGCCCGACCCGACCCAGCACCGCCCAACCCGAAACCCCTCTCCTCCCCAGCCGTTCAGCCCCCGCGTAACTGACGGTGCCGCTTCGCCTCCGGCCGCCGCCCCGTTTCCCTTCCTCCGCAACGACTACCGCCTCGCCTCCGCAACGGCCACCCCGTCGTCTCCCTCTCCACCTCTATAAAACTCGCCCAGCCCCGCCTTTCTCCCCGACCTAGCCGCCTGTCACCCGTCTTCCCCGACGAGCCACCTCCGACCGAACCTTCTCCCCGCAGCCCCCGGCCTCCGCGAGCAGCGCCCCAAGCCGACCTCGCCACCGCCTTCCCCTTTCCTCCCTGCTCTTCCGTCCTCGTCGGCCAGAACCCCGCAGCCACCACCCGAGAGCCGACAACCACTCCAGCAAAGCCGCCTCCGCCCGACCGAGCAGAGCCCCGTGCCACTCCCCGCAGTAGTCCACCTCCGGCCAGCACGCCTACGCGCCCCAGTCTCCCTCCGGTCGGCCTCCCTCGCCTGAGCTCCGGCCAGAGCCCTAGAAACCCTAACCCTAGGCGTGTCAGACACGAGTCGGACACGAAGATTTCTGTTTTCTAGAGCCCTGTTCAGGTACTCGTGTCTCACTCCTCGCTACCCCGATTTCTTTTCCGTCAGTTGCATCACGTAGCCTGTATGACCCCCTCGGTGCCCGTGCAACCCGCTCGGCGCATCGCGTCCTGTGGTGATCGTGAACCGCGATCCAAAAACAGGAAAACCAATGCCCTATTTTACCCCGGAACCGAGTACGTCCCGCCAAACAGGATGACTTGGTAGCACGCGGTCTTTACCGAAACGTGCGCGTCGTTGATACGGACGTGCAGGATTTCGCAGAAGCTGATTCGGATGTGCGTGCACACCAGAATCAGTGCGTATCCGCGGACAACGCCCCATATTCGACCTTTCTGAATCTCGCTGTAACTTAGTGTTCACACGTCGGATCGAGACAAAACTTATGCCATCAGACTCGTAGCAATACAATGGTCCTGTGAGCCAAGTTTGGTTCGATTCTGAGAACGTTGACAAAATCGCTTGTCGTAGGCCCCATAGGCTCCACTCGACGGGCGATTTTGAGAACGGCTCATCGGAATCCAATTCTGGAAGTTTCGTTGGGTTCGTATTATCGTTCCTGACCTATTGACACTAAGTTGGACTATTTTAGAGACCTTTGACCCTGATGCATTTTTCGGTGCAAAGCGGCCCACATGTGGACCCCGTTTTAACCCAAAAATATCATTTTTGCCCTTGTCTCCAAATTGGACTCAAGGACAGGCATTTCTAGCTGATTAATATTTTCTGGATCTGATGGTGATATCTATTCCAGCAACCGGAGTACTGCCTGAAATCTCAGCTGAAGCCAGAACTATAATTGGAGCCGGAAACCCAGGCAAGTGTACCTTGCCATAAATTGCAGCTTATTAATTAATTTTGTTCTCTTGATTTATTTCCTGTAACTGTTGTACATGCTCAACCCTAGGGCCGTGTGACTTACTTAGCTTCCGATTAACAGTCGGGTGCCAACAACGTACGCGGGATTGTGTAACGTCACCTAGAGATGGATATCGTGACATTTATATTCTCGTACTTGCCATATCAAGTACATTATACCCAGGACACCTGACACAAATCATGAGACAGAATCTTCCTGAATATTCAAGGTGATTCTGTATAGGATACAGGTTTATGACCTATATAGTTTACATGCTTAGATTTTATTCTGACTTATTGTATTAGTTGATCTTGCGTGACATGAATATTATGAAACTGTGACGTAAGATTTCATTGGGTGGGGAGAGATATACCATACAAAAGACTGAATATATATATATAATAACTTAATGGATGTGCCTTAGACTCTGACACAGAGCTTTGGTACCGTACTGGCCCTTCGAGAAAATACTGCTATGGTTTCTTCGACACTGATCCTGTAGTAGTCTCAGCCTGAGTATGACTATAACTCTCACTTGCATATCACTTAGCTGGTTATTTATTTACCCTATTTTTTTTATTTATTTCCTGCACTGCATTATTTTGGCTTGAGCTTTCTTGTACCTTGCTATGTCCCCTGAGGACCTGGATCCGGATTATGTCCCCAGGATTTGCAGACGAGGTTTATCCAGAGGTATACGGAACAAGTGCACTTCTCAGAACAGTACCAGTACTTGAGGACGAGGTGATCGCTGAGGACTTCTCCTGAACATCTGCTTCCCTATGCTCAGTTTAAATAGCAATTAAACTCTTTTCCTGTTATTGAGAACAATTATAACAGACTTTATATCGGGTTGTTCCCCAATTACTTTGCTGAGACTGGATATTGATTTACTTTCCTTATTGCTGTTGATCTTATTATCTTTTGAGTGGATGATATTAGTTCTGATCTGTTGTTGTAGACCTTATGATACAGCTTAAGTATGCCCCGATGGATCCATTAAATTGGGTTTGTCCATCGGTGCGTGCTGCTGGCCATTGCCACATGTCCAGTCCCTCGATATTTTAGGACTGGGACGTGACAACGCCTACTCAGCTTCTATGCCTACTTGGCTTCTACGCCATGGTGACAGTCATTGGCTTCTATGCCAACCTCTTCTACACAAGGGATAACTACCTACGTGGCTTCTACGCCGTGATCTTCGCAGCAGATATACGCGTTTGTCCCTTAGTTGGACATGCGTCACATGCTCACTCAAAAGGTCATCTATACGCAGGCATTGGTTATTTTAAACCATCGTGTAAAAGGGTGCTGTACTTTCCACTACTCGGTTTCTACGTCGACTGTGTGGTCACTGTCACTAAAAACTCTATAAATAGAGACCTCTATCAACAGAGAAAAAGGGTCAAAAAATTGAAGGTCGAACGATCGAAAATTGGTCAAGGAATCCAGTATCAGATCCAAGGTCGACAATTGGGAGGAAAGAAGGAGGAGAGAAAACGGTCGAGAGAGAGAGAAGAATCCAGAGCTCAGGCAAAGAGAAGGGATCAACGACTTTGGCATCGGGCATCCACCCTCTTTTGCAACCTTCGAAGCTGCTTTCTGTCTTCTACGGCACTTCTTCATCATCGTGTGGTCCAAGGGCTAAAGTGATCGACTGCAGATCAGACACCTATAGCAATATTTATCCAAATTAAATAAATTGTACTTCGACATTCCTCGTATAGGATCAAAATTGTACAATCTTGTTTGTAAACACCGACGAAGAAGGGCGGGGTTTCCTTTAAAATAAAGAACCTTGCCGTTTCTCGTATTTTTACTTTTGTTTATTTTATCCGAAACACCAGCGTATTGCTACGAGTTCAATGGCGCAAGTTTCGTTTCGATCCGACCTGTGTACACGAAAATACAACGAGTTCCAGAACGGGACCGATACGGGGCGTTGTCGACGGATAACGCGTTGATTCCGGTGTGCACGCACATCCAAAACAACTTCCGCAAAATCTCACACTTCCGTATTAACGGCGCGCACCTTTCGGTGAAGTCCGCACGCGACCAAGTCGTCCCGTTTGGCGGGGCACACTCAGTTCCGGGGAGAAACAGGGTATTATTTTCCCGATTTTGGGTCACAATTTATGATCGCAACAGGACGCGACACACCGAGTGGGTTGCACGGGCATCGAGAGGGTCACGCAGGGTTCGCGTCACAACAGACGAAATGAGAAGCGGGGTAGCAAGGAGAGAGAAAAGACTACCTGAACAGGGCTTCGCAGAAACCAGGATTTCTCGTGTCCGCGAGGCAACTCGACACGACACAGCACAGTACTGTGTCTAGGGTTAGGGTTTCGACGCTGGAGGCGGCTGGAGCTGGCCGGAGCTGGGGCACGGCTGTGCTCGACTGAGGCGGCGCTGGGTCGAGGCGGTGCTCGGGCACGGCTGGGACTGCCGGAGCTTAACTGGCGGCTGGAGGCGGAAGTGACAGCTCGGGTCGACTCGCCGGGCTCGGGGAGAGTGGCGGAGCTCAGGGGAGGCGGAGCGTGGCGCTGGAGGAGGAGGCGGCCGGAGGCGGTGTTTAAATATGGCAGCGGAGGAAGAGGAAGCCGGGGCCGTGGCCGAGAGAGGCGGAGCGGAGGGGATCGTGGGTCGGGCGATGCGGGCGGGGCGGCCGAAAAATACGGGCGGAGCGGGGTCGTGCGGGTGAGGGGATCGGGTCGGGTCGGTTCGGGTAGGGTAGGGTAGGTAGGACCCGACCCGTTAGGGTCAAGGCCGGTTCAGGCCAGTCCTGTTTAGTTGGACCAGGTTTAACCCGGTTCAACCCAGTTTGAGCCCGGTTCAACCCGGTTTGACTTGGTTTTAATTAAAATAGGGTTTTTAGGTCTTTTAAAAATATTTTCGGGGTCCAATAAATTCCAGAAAAATTATCCTATGTCCAATATTTTATTTTACACCCAAAAATATTATTTTCATAATATTTTAATATTGTTTAAAAATATTTAGTTTTATTTAATTCTAAAATACCAAGATTTTATTTAGTGAAAAATCACCGAAAAATTCCAGAAAAACTGAGAAAATTCATTTTAAAAATTCTGAAAAATCAGGGGACTTACAATCTACCCCCTTAAGAGGATTACGTCCTCGCAATCAAAGAATAACCGGTCAACAAAGATGACACGGTTGCAAGCATTATTCGAAATATATCACTATCAAGAATCATGATCAAGGAGAATAAAAGAATGAGGATTTAAGCAAAACACATAGGGAATGAAAATATCATTTTCCTAAGCAATGGAAGTTATGCAATTTCCAGAGGGAAGAAAATCTAGAAAACTACAGTTTTAGAAAAACTAGGTTATCACTATGTAAAATATACTAGGTTATTAGCAAGATTAAAATTACCAGGTTAAGGCTAAGGTCACGAACCAATAGGCACGAGCTAAAACAAGACTAGAATAACTACGAATAACTTACGCTCATTATCTACTCCATGAGTCTGCGTGTTCTCCAAGGTCATCGCCAGAGCTTGTCCATGTCCCTGCAGTCGATTCCTCTGCTGCTGTTGAGACTGCTGGAAGTGTAGTGCCTGGGGTATCAAAGGTGGCCTCGGCTGATACCCTCCTGGAGGTGGTGGTATGACTCCTTCAACTCCCGTTTGCGGTGCTCCCAATGCTGGATAGGCTGGTGTAAACCCCCTCGACCAGATTTCAGTATTTTTAGGATTATTTTAACAAATTAGGATTTATGGCAATATTTTAATTAAAATTTTTCCTGTATATCATGTTGACTTGTGCACCTGTCCATCACCTAATTATTTGGAGCTCTACCTTGACTGTTATCCCCGAACAAAGTTCACATACCTGTCCTAAACATACCAGACTATTTTCCTGAACTTTGTACAACTCACAGATGTGCTAAAATGAGCCTCGTTTGAGACGCACAAATATTGTTATAAACGCGCGTAATTAAATTCCTAGATCTGTACCCATCCCTGTTCCAATAGAGATTAGAGGCCCAACATGCACCTGTTTTGCCCAAACAAAAATACGTTAATATTCTACACTGAGTATACTACATTTAGTATATTGACACCGTAGAAAAATTATGGCCCTACCTGCCTCTAAATAATTAGAGAATACCGTACGCAGTATTTATTAATTAATAAAATACGATGGCCCGTATCACCCCAATACCAGGACCAGTCCCTGCCCAGACTCACCCCCACCCCCTCGGGACCCTCACACAGCTTTTCACTTCAATCCTGTAAATTTTAGTATTTTTCAGAATCGGGTGTTTTCCCAGACAATTTCGTAATTGCGCAATTTTCCAAAACTAGGACTTTACGCAATTTATAAAATTACAGGGACTTTCCTGCAAATTGCAGTGCAAGGTGTCACCCCCTCATTGGCCGGTGAACCTGTGCCGTCCATTTGGAGACGGGACCCACCCAAAAATATCCCGAAAATATCCTGAAAATATCTACAAAATATCTTGTAAATATCTCAAGATATTTTATTAAAATATTAATTATTTTTTTCTATAAAATAAAAGAAAAATAAAAGAAAATAAAATAAAATCCTAAATCTACCCAGCCCCTGACCCAGCCGCAGCCGACCCCCCCCCCATGGCCGGAGCCGCGAGTGCCCCCGCAGGCGGCGAGCCCCCCTCGGCGAGTCACCCCCGGCCGCTCCCTCTCCTCTCCCCTCCCGCTGGCCTTCTCCTCCCCGCTCTCTCTCTCCCCAGCTTCTCCTCCCCAGCTCCCTCCGGCCGTCGACCCCCCCGGCCGGAGTAGCCCCTCCGCGGCGAGCCACTCCTTCTCGGCGAGCTCCCCTCCCCCCCCGCTGGCCCGACTCTCTCTCATCTCCTTCTCTTCCGGCTCCCTCTCCCCTCCACCACCTCCATCACCGCCACTTCGACCTCCACCTCCTCCACTCTCTTCCCCTCTCGACTGAGCCCCTCCCCTTTCTCCTCCATCCCCCACCGGATCCAGCCCCGACCGTCGGCCTCGACAGTAGCCCCTCTCCCCTCCCAGCCCTTCCAGACAGCCGCCACCACCACCATCAT
The DNA here is from genome assembly GCA_036927795.1 of Iris macrosiphon. Taxonomy (NCBI): domain Eukaryota; kingdom Viridiplantae; phylum Streptophyta; class Magnoliopsida; order Asparagales; family Iridaceae; genus Iris; species Iris macrosiphon. The sequence continues at coordinate 162,792,905 of JAYESA010000006.1, read as the reverse complement.
CATCGTCGCCATCCTTTCCCCCGCGCCGGCCTCAACAACCTCCTCTCTCCTCAGCCGCCTTCCCCCGAGCCTTTCCCCTCCGCCGCCACTCGCCTTCACCACCGCCCTTCCTCTCCCTCCGCCTGACGACCCTCCATCACCAGCATCTCCTCCTCCCCCTTCGCCTGATGATCCCTGAGCTCCGCCCACGAACAACCCCGGAGCCCTGACCGCAGCAGCTCCGGACCACCCCGCGACGACCCCGACTCGAGCAGAACCGGACATAGCAGCTGGACACAGCCCGGACACGTCCAGGACACAAATCCTATGTCGAATCGACTCACGGACACGCGGAATTCAGTTTCCACGAAGCCATGTTCAGGTAATCCGTTCTATCTTCTCGTAGTTCCGTTTTTATTTCCGTCAGTTGTGACACGTAGGCTATGTGACCCTCTCGGTGCCCGTGCAACCCGCTCGGTGCATCGCGTCCTGTGGCGATCGCGGCACGCGATCCAAAAACAGGAAAAACAATGACCCGATTCACCCCAAAACTGGGTACGTCCCGCCAAACGGGACGACTTGGTCGCACGCGGTCTTTACCAAAACATGCGTGACGTTGATACGGACGTGTAGGAGTTCGGAGAAGTTGATTTGGATGTGCGTGCACACCGGAATCAACGCGTATCCGCCGACACCGCCCCGTATCCGTCAGTTCTGGAACATGCTACAACTTTGTGTACACACGTCGGATCGAAACGAAACTTGCGCCATCGGACTCGTAGCAATACGCTGGTCCTATGAGCCAAGTTTGGTTCGATTCTGAGAACGTTGACAAAATCGCGTACCATGGGCCCCACAGGCTCTACTTGACGGGCGATTTTGTGATCGGCACATCAGAATCCAGATCTGGACATTCCGTTGGGTTTGTATCGACGTTCTGGACTTGTTGACACTAAGTTTGGCAAATTTGGAGATATTTGACCCTGACACGTTTTTCGGTGCAAAGCGGCCCACATGTGGACCGCGCTTTGACCGGAAACTGTCATTTTTGCCCCTGTATTTAAATTGGACTAAAGGACAGGCGTTTTTAGCTATTTGATATTTTCTGAGACTGTTAGTGATGTTTATTTCAGCATCCGGAGACTTTCCTTCTGAGGCCATAGTTTCTGACTTCTTGGCATTTGACATCTGGACATTGTATTTTGCAGCTCTTGCCAGGCAAGTATACCTTGCCTTGTTGTACTATTTAAATTCAGTTATTGTTAGTTACATGTTTATTTATTATATAAATGTGCGCGTCCGAGCAGACTCGGGTGCAGTCAACGATGGCGTTGACGTTAGGACTTGTGTCTGACCTAGTGTCTAGTAGACCCACCTAAAGTTGTGAAGTTATTGATATAACTTCCTAGGCCTTGACATGTATCATTACGCGTCACAGAGTGAGTTCATGTAGGGACGTGTGCCTCATGTGCGACTGGCCATCAGTGTGAGCAACACGTGTAGCGGTATGTAGCTCAGTTGTTTATTCCATAGAGACTTGCATTATAGTATGAGATTTCCACGTCGTTTTCACGATTTGTACATCTACATTGGGCGGGAAAGACATCTAGTAGGCGTATGGGATACCCCCCCACTGATATATACTCAAGTTACCATGCTCTTCGGAGATGGGGATTACGGTATATATAGCGAGTTACCATACTCTTCGGAGATGGGGTATTCCGGTTACCATGCTTCTCGGAGATGGGGTAGTGGTTTTCTTGTTTCCGTTACCATGCTCCGAGGAGGATGGGGTATTCCTGTTACCCGTACGACCGGGGGCATATGTGGCATATACTAGCCAGTCCCGACGATTGGTGAATTACGTCAACATATGTCTGAGCCTACACATTTCCATGCGTACTACCAGGTCTTTAAATTGCATTCACTTAGATGGTTAGCACACCCCATTTATTTATTCAGTATTTATATTATGGCATGTTATTTTTATGTATCTTGCTATGTTCCTCTGAGGACCTGGTCCCCTGCCAGGTGTATATGTTCTTGAGCATTCGCAGGAGAGCAGATCCAGGCATGTTACGTATATCCCGAGGAGGTCTTCTCTTTGAGCCTCGTGATTGTCAGATGTTGTACTTATATGGTGTGTATCTGGTTCCTTTTTATATTCTATTTCGATAGTAGATTCGTTTCCATCTGACTGTCATTCTTAGATATCTGTATTGAGATCTAGTTACATGGTTATTGGTTATTCATATGTTTATGTGATTTCTGTGGATGAGATTTAGATATTACCCTGTGACTTGTGATTAATTATACCACTGGTGAACTATTGTTCATTAAACAGCGTACGCACGTATATATGGTTTCCATATATTGGAGTTGCCATATATACGGGCGGCTGGCATGGTTACGTATCCTAGTCCTACGTATTTTTGGGACTGGGACGTGACATATTTTTAGTGGTGGCCCATGCAGGTCAGAGCATATTATCTCGGTTACGTTACTATACCGAGCAAGCCTGCACCTAGGATTAAGAGCATAGGATCTCATCCATAATTGACTATGACTTATCTTCCATCTAGTCTGTCCTACTTACACAATTGCATCTTGCTTGAATCCTGTGCTTCCCTAATAAATTTTTTAAGTATAAGCCCCTGCTAGAATATAGGAATCCCTGTTGATAGAATGATACTTAGGGTAGTATTCCTATTAAGAACACAACTAAGACATTGACATATCATTAAGTTCAGACTACTTAATGAAACCCTAGTCTTCCATATTACCTAATGAACCCTAGCATCATTACCTATAGATTAACTTACCATCATCCCTTTACGTATTTATGTATGACTTGAGAGTAGTATAAACACTACTAGGATTAGTTAGAGAATTGACCATAGTGTTGACCCTAGTCTTGAAGAACCCATAGAAATCTAAGGTTAAATACTAGGACTGAAACCTCATCCTATGTTGGATAACCAGAGTTTTACGCCAGAGACCCTTTACCCTTGTGGGCGTAAAACTCATTTGATCGATTGGCATAAAAACCAAATAACTGCCTAGTTGGCGTAAAAGCCAAATAACTTTCTTGTGGGCATAAAAGCCAAATTATGCAGAAGCTTGTCCCCTTTACGCCGCAGTTATGATAACTGCTACTCACGATCCCTTAGTCTTCCTTATCCTGCGTCATGAGAGCCACGTAGGAAACTGCCCTGCGTAAACCTGATGATTCTTGAATAAATAGATAACCAGAGTAGAATAACCTGATTAGGCGTAAGATATAATGATTGGATGTGAGCAAAATTGTTACAGCCTTAGCTTTCCCCAGTTGACCCAATCTTGTGCATTAAAGGCAGAGATACGCCTCGAGCCCTGTGCAAAAAGAAACAGCTTTCTGACAGGACATCTGATTTTGTCTCACCTCAAGCGTATGACTTGTATCCAATCAGTCACTAAACGATAACCTGGGTCCCCGTGAAAACCATTATCACAAACCGACCACTCGATCGTTATGCAAGTACTTTTTGTCAGGTGTCAGGATTCACTAATTTGACTAACAAACTCATGAGTTTCTCGTACAACTTTACGCTGCAACGCAGGAGATATTTACGCGCAAATTTCTACGCACAGACTTATTACGCAGGTAGCTCTGAAGCTCTACCTTACGCTTCTCTGTTTTACGTGGATAGCTTTGAAGCCATGCGTTACGCCAAATTATTTTATCTCTGCTTTACGCAGACAACCTCGAACCCCTACTTTACGCAGACTTCCTTGAAATCACTGTTTTAGGCAGACAACCTATAGTTTATGTTAAGATTGTAGAACTTAGAAGGCCATACCTCTTTTGGGTCAACTAGCAACTTAGGAAGAAGTTAGAATATTACTGTAGAGATTGTAGAGTCTTGTTTTTTTTGTGATTGTGAATTGTTTGTAATTTCTCATATCATAATCTAGCGTACTTATATTTACTGTACTACCTTGACTTATACTGCTATTATAGCCTAGTTTTGCAAGCTTCTTCTTTATCGAGCTTGTTCATGACACATGTGTTATTGGGGCCTGATCCACCCCACTAATACAATTGTCTATTCAGAATCAGTGTATTACGGTCTGATCAACCATAGTGCGCTTGGTTCGCCCTTCGCATACTACTTTACGTGGATTGAGATATATAGTGATTAGTAGACAGATGTACTTGCCCTCTAGATATGTCTGAGCATATCGTATCAGTTACGTAACTGTACTGATACGAGCATGTGAATAGGAATTACTAAAAATAATATTTCAATCCACAACTGCTTTGACAAAGCCCATTGAATTCTTTAAACGCCTTGATCCCCACACTTCTAATCTATTACCTTCCCCTTGAACTCTTGATTACTGTTTTCCGTCTTCCCTTATTTCGGAAAGACAAAACCTCGTACTTAGTATAAATACGAAAGTGTATTGTTTCTGTAGCCATTTCTGTTTGTTTCTTGGGTATTTACCAAACCCTATTATTATATTAGATTGCAGTTGTAAACGGTGCTATCTTTAAGAATGACCTTCTCTACCTACCTACTTTCCTGGTACGTGCATCACTTTGACAGCATAAAATTTTTGCCTCGTAACTTAGGACAAGTTCAGAACCCAAGTATTACGATAAAGAATGGATCATTTTGTTGTCAGAAATCTAAATGGATTTCACCTGGATGGACAATTGACTAAATGGATAGCAGCACCTATGATTAGGTTGACTTATTAGGATTAAGAATTCCTATGGACCAACGAGTGTCAAGCCGCTTTAGAGGAGTTGAAGAAGCGACTAACCACAGCACCGTATTGACTATTCCATCCGGATCAGGCGGTTGTGATCTACAGACGCATCAGAAAAAAGTTTGGGATACGTATTAATATAGGATGGCAAGGTAATGGCATATGCATCTAGACAATTATGAGTGCATGAGAAGAATTTGGAACTTGCAACCGTTGTAATTACTCTGAAGCCATGGAGACATTACTTATATGAGGCAAATCGTATGATTACCCGGCATACCAGTCAGCATTTGACCAGACAAGGATTCACGTAACCAGAGTTAGTAGTCAACGCAGTAAAGGCAGTTAAGTAATACGAGGACGCTTGCAAGCAGCGCAAGACAGACAACAACAGTGGGCAGACCGTCATCATCGTCCCTTGGAATTCAAAGAGGACAGTCATGTCATCTTAGAGATATCACCTACTAGAGGCACCATTCAGAGATCACCATTAGGCCGACCTTGTCGTATCAAGAGCAACCCGTAGAAATCCTTGATCATCGAAAAAAGGTATTGAGGAATCAGCCTATTCCCTTGGTCCGCGTGGCATGGAAGCATGGCGCGCCAGGAGAATCTACTTGGAAGCGTGTGGACGACATGCGTAAACGTTTTTCGAACCTATTCGTAATCCAAGATATAAATTACTTTGTTAAATTATATCTATTGCCGTCTTTGACTTCTACCATTGCTTAGTTTTAATTTTGAGGACAAAATTTTTATAAGTTGGGTAGATTGTAAACCCCCTCGACCAGATTTCAGTATTTTTAGGATTATTTTAACAAATTAGGATTTATGGCAATATTTTAATTAAAAAATTTCCTGTATATCCTGTTGACTTGTGCACCTGTCCATCACCTAATTATTTGGAGCGCTACCTTGACTGTTATCCCCGAACAAAGTTTACATATCTGTCCTAAACACACCAGACTATTTTCCTGAACTTTGTGCAACTCACAGATGTGCTAAAATGAGCCTCGTTTGAGACGCACAAATATCGTTACAAACGCGCATAATTAAATTTCTAGATCTGTACCCATCCCTGTTCCAATAGAGATTAGAGGCCCAACATGCACCTGTTTTGCCCAAACAAAAATACGTTAATATTCTACACTGAGTATATTACATTTAGTATATTGACACCGTAGAAAAATTATGGCCCTACCTGCCTCTAAATAATTAGAGAACACCGTGCGCAGTATTTATTAATTAATTAAATACGATGGCCCGTATCACCCCAGAACCAGGACCAGTCCCGGCTCAGACTCACCCCCACCCCTTCGGGACCCTCACACAGCTTTTCCCTTCAATCCTGTGAATTTTAGTATTTTTCAGAATCGGGTGTTTTCCCAGACAATTTCGTAATTGTGCAATTTTCTAAAACTAGGACTTTACGCAATTTATAAAATTACAGGGACTTTCCTGCAAATTGCAGTGCAAGGTGTCACCCCCTCATTGGCCGGTGAACCTGCGCCGTCCATTTGGAGAAGGGACCCACCCGAAAATATCTCGAAAATATCCCGAAAATATCCTGAAAATATCTACAAAATATCTTGTAAATATCTCAAGATATTTTATTAAAATATTAATTATTTTTTCCTATAAAATAAAAAAAATAAAATAAAATAAAATAAAATCCTAAATCTACCCAGCCCCTGACCCAGCCGCAGCCGACCCCCCTCCATGGCCTGAGCGGCGAGCGCCCCCGCCGGCGGCGAGCCCCCCCTCGGCGAGTCACCCCCGGCCGCTACCTCTCCTCTCCCCCTCCCGCTGGCCTTCTCCTCCCCGCTCTCTCTCTCCCCAGCTTCTCCTCCCCAGCTCCCTCCGGCCGTAGACCCCCCCGGCCGGAGTAGCCCCTCCGCGGCGAGCCACTCCCCCTCGGAGAGCTCCCCCCCCCCCCCCCGCCCCCGCTGGCCCGACTCTCTCTCCTCTCATTCTCTTCCGGCTCCCTCTCCCCTCCACCACCTCCATCACCGCCACCGCCACTTCGACCTCCACCTCCTCCACTCTCTTCCCCTCTCGACTGAGCCCCTCCCCTTTCTCCTCCATCCCCCACCGGATCCAGCCCTGACCGCCGGCCTCGACAGTAGCCCCTCTCCCCTCCCAGCCCTTCCAGACAGCCGCCACCACCACCATCATCATCGTCGCCATCCTTTCCCCCGCGCCGGCCTCAACAACCTTCTCTCTCCTCAGCCGCCCTCCCCCGAGCCTTTCTCCTCCGCCGCCACTCGCCTTCACCACCGCCCTTTCTCTCCCTCCGCCTGACGACCCTCCATCACCAGCATCTCCTCCTCCCCCTTCGCCTGATGATCCCTGAGCTCCGCCCACGAACAACCCCGGAGCCCTGACCGCAGCAGCTCCGGACCACCCCGCGACGACCCCGACTCGAGCAGAACCGGACATAGCAGCTGGACACATCCCGGACACGTCCAGGACACAAATCCTGTGTAGAATCGACTCACGGACACGCGGAATTCAGTTTCCACGAAGCCATGTTCAGGTAAACCGTTCTATCTTCTCGTAGTTCCGTTTTTATTTCTGTCAGTTGTGACACGTAGGCTATGTGACCCTCTCGGTGCCCGTGCAACCCGCTCGGTGCATCGCGTCCTGTGGCGATCGTGGCACGCAATCCAAAAATAGGAAAAACAACGACCCGATTCACCCCGGAACTGGGTACGCCCCGCCAAACGGGACGACTTGGTCGCACGCGATCTTTACCAAAATGTGCGCGACGTTGATACGGACGTGTAGGAGTTCGGAGAAGTTGATTTGGATGTGCGTGCACACCGGAATCAACGCGTATCCGCCAACACCGCCCCGTATCCGTCAGTTCTGGAACACGCTGCGACTTTGTGTACACACGTCGGATCGAAACGAAACTTGTACCATCAGACTCGTAGAAATACATTGGTCCTGTGAGCCAAGTTTGGTTCGATTCTGAGAACGTTGACAAAATCGCGTATCATGGGTCCCACAGGCTCCACTTGACGGGCGATTTTGTGATCGGCACATCGGAATCCAGATCTGGACATTCCGTTGGGTTTGTATCGACGTTCTGGACTTGTTGACACTAAGTTTGACGAATTTGGAGACCTTTGACCCTGACACATTTTTCGGTGCAAAGCGGCCCACATGTGGACCCCACTTTGACCGGAAACTGTCATTTTTGTCCCTGTGTCCAAATTGGACTTAAGGATAGGCGTTTCTAGCTATTTGATATTTTCTGAGACTGTTAGTGATATTTATTTCAGCATCCGGAGACTTTTCTTCTGAGGCCATAGTTTCTGACTTCTTGGCATTTGACATCTGGACATTGTATTTTGTAGCTCTTGCCAGGCAAGTATACCTTGCCTTGTTGTACTGTTTAAATTCAGTTATTGTTAGTTACATATTTATTTATTATATAAATGTGCGTGTCCGAGCAGACTCGGGTGCAGTCAACGATGGCGTTGACGTTAGAACTTGTGTCTGACCTAGTGTCTAGTAGACCCACCTAAAGTTGTGAAGTTATTGATATAACTTCCCAGGCCTTGACACGCATCATTACACGTCACAGAGTGAGTTCATGTAGGGACGCGTGCCTCATGCGCGACTGGCCATCAGTGTGAGCAACACGTGTAACGGTATATAGCTCAGTTGTTTATTCCATAGAGACTTGCATTATAGTATGAGATGTCTACGTCATTTTCACGATTTGTACATCTACATTGGGCGGGAAAGACATCTAGTAGGCGTATGGCACACCCCCCCCCCCCCCCCACTGATATATACTCAAGTTACCATGCTCTTCGGAGATGGGGATTACGGTATATATAGCGAGTTACCATACTCTTCGGAGATGGGGTATTCCGGTTACCATGCTTCTCGGAGATGGGGTAGTGGTTTTCTTGTTTCCGTTACCATGCTCCGAGGAGGATGGGGTATTCCTGTTACCCGTACGACCGGGGGCATATGTGGCATATACTAGCCAGTCCCGACGATTGGTGAATTACGTCAGCATATGTCTGAGCCTACACATTTCCATGCGTACTACCAGGTCTTTAAATTGCATTCACTTAGATGGTTAGCACACCCCATTTATTTATTCAGTATTTACATTATGGCATGTTATTTTTATGTATCTTGCTATGTCCCTCTGAGGACCTGGTCCCCTGCCAGGTGTATATGTTCTTGAGCATTCGCAGAAGAGCAGATCCAGGCATGTTACGTATATCCCGAGGAGGTCTTCTCTTTGAGCCTCATGATTGTCAGATGTTGTACTTATATGGTGTGTATCTGGTTCCTTTTTATATTCTATTTCGGCAGTAGATTCGTTTCCATCTGACTGTCATTCTTAGATATCTGTATTGAGATCTAGTTACATGGTTATTGGTTATTCATATGTTTATGTGATTTCTGTGGATGAGATTTAGATATTACCCTGTGACTTGTGATTAATTATACCACTGGTGAACTATTGTTCATTAAATAGCATACGCACGTATATATGGTTTCGATATATTGGAGTTGCCATATATACGGGCGGCTGGCATGGTTACGTATCCTAGTCCTACGTATTTTTGGGACTGGGGCGTGAAAGCTGGCCTTGGTACTGATAAAGCTTGTTGGTTTACCATTGGTGCTCCTTCTCGACGCTCAAGGCATTCCCTCACTAAATGCTGACTGGATCCGCAAGCTAAACATAATCCCATTTTGTGTCTGCACTCGTTCTCAATATGGCCTCGCTTGCCACAATGTTGACAGATAGGCAGTGCCTGCGGAGATGCTCCGAGTGGCTGGTTCATGTGAGGTCTTTTTACAACTTCTTCCTGTGGTGCTCTGGCTGGCGCTGATGTGGAAGGCCGTTTCAGGCTGGTCTCTCTCCTGGTGACGCGCTCCATGCGTCGGGCTGCAGCAAGGACGTCCGAGTAAGATGTAGGTGCAACAGATCCGATTATTTTCTATAGCTCGAAGTTTAGTCCGTCGAAGAACTTCTTAACCTTCTCTACTTCTGTCGGGATCAAGGTTGGGGCAAAGCGACTCAGACGAATGAATTCTGCGTTGTATTCTTCCACTGTCATGCTGTCTTTTTGAGTGAGGCGATTGAACTTGTCCCGAAGTTCTGATCGAGCGATAGCTGGAATGTACATCTCCTGAAAGAGTCTGAAAAACTCTTCCCAAGTGACTCGGTCTGGTCCGAGCCGTGTCTCCTCAGATAGCCATCAGTGATGTGCATTGCTCGTCAATTGCATCCGGACGGCAATCATCCAATGCTCTATTGGAAGCTCAGCTACTTCTAATTGACGTTGAGTATTGGTGAACCACTCATAAACTTCAGTGGGTTCCTTCTTGCCTGAAAAGGTGCAGGGTTTCAGATGGCGGAAGTCGGTGATAGAGCCCGTCGTTGGCCATCGTGCTGGCAGATTCGCCTGCTCCAGTGCGATTGCTAGGCTGTGACTCAAAGCCTCTTGTTGAGCTTACATTATTGCATAGATCATTTGAAACATCTGATGTCCATCCATAGCTTACCCTTGTGGGATTACGGACATTGGTGGAGTAAACTGCGACGGAGGTGGGAGGTCATCTTGCTGGACTCTCGAGGCATGTTGTTGAGCTGATTGACCTCCATCCCCTAGTGTTACTTCATCTTCATTGGTTACCACAGTATCTTATGATGATCTTGCAGGAGTCTCATCGTTGGCTCGTGGATCCATAACTCTGTATCCAAAATAAACAATAAGAGGCGTACAGGAATCAAGGCAGGATGCAAGTCAAGAAATAAATTCGAATCCGATATAGATGTCAAGAATAATTCAAGCAAGTGGATAAGATTCTAAAAACTTATCCTATTCTTATTGCGGGCTTGCTCGTTCCCTAAGTTGAAACTGAAGCAATTTAGTCGTTGACCTGTATGGACCACCACAAAAACCATATCATGCCCCAGTCCCAAAATACCGAGGGACTGGACGCGTGGCAATGGCCAGCAGCACACACCGATGGGCAAACCCAATTTAATGGACCCATCAGGATGTACTTAAGCTGTAGTACAACAATAAGGGTCTAAATATACTAATCTCCTCCACAGAAATGAATACAACAATATCAGAATCATAAAGCAAGATTAATCTCAATAAAACATAAACTCGAAAAACAACCCGATAATGAGTCTGATACAATAGTCAAGATACAGAAATAAAGATAACAACAATAAATACTGAGTATGGATAAAGCATATACTCAGAAGATATCCTCGGTGATCACTCGTCTACTGGATCTGGTACTGCTCCATTACCTGCTCCTGCTAATGCTCATGTTCCGTATACCTCGGGGTAGATCTTGTTTGCTATACCTGGGGACATAATCCGGATCCAGGTCCTCAGGGGACATAGCAAGGTACAAAATAACTCAAGCCATAAATAATGCAGTATAGCAATAATGAATCAAAAGAGTAAACTATATAACCAGCTAAGTGATATGCAAGATGAGAGCATCACTAGAACTCAGGCTGAGACCACTACAAGCTCGGTGTCGGGGAGCCGGTAGCAGAGATATCATGCAGTTGTCTAGCTCGGAGAGAGACTACGACGCCGTCATAATATAAACAATTTGTAGCCTGTGTGTCTCTCCCCACCCAATGTAATCACACGTCTCATGTCCACGACGTCTCATGTCCATGTCACGCAAGATCATATCTAATACAGCAAGTCATAATGAGATCTAAGCATGCAATATCTATGTCATGAATCATGTAACCTATACAGAATTACCATAAATATCTCAGGAATATTTTGTCTCATGAATAGTATCAGGTGTCCTGAGGTATGTCGTACTTGATAATGCAAGCACGAGAATACATAGGGTCTCGATATCCATGTCTAGATGATATTACACAACTCTGCGTGCAGTGTTGACACCCGAATATTATTCTGACGCTAAGTAATGTCACACGGTCCTAGGTTAAGCATGTACAATATATGAATAAATCAAGACAATAATATGAAGCAGGTACTGCAAGTTTTGGTAAGGTACACTTGCCTAGGGTTTGAATACCAACAGCTATTCCTGTATCAATGGATTCTGCAGGTAGTCTTCCAAAAGCTGTAATAAACATCACCATCATGCTCAGAAGATATCAAATAGCTAGAATTGCCTGTCCTTGAGTCCAATTTGGACACAAGGGCAAAAGTGACAGTTTCTGGTCAAAGCGGGGTCCACAAGTGGCCTACTTCGCATTGAAAAACGTGTCGGAGACAAAGTTCTCCAAATTCGTCAAACTTAGTGTCTACAAGTCCAGAATGATGATACGAACCCAACGGAACTTCCAAAACTGGATTCGGATGAGCCGGTCACAAATCGCTCGTCAAGTGGAGCCGTGGGGCCCACGATACGCGATTTTATCAATATTCTCAGAATCGAACCAAACTTGGGTCACAGGACCAATGAATTGCTACGAGTTCAATGGCACAAGTTTCGTTTCGATCCGACCTGTGTACACAAAGTTACAATGAGTTCCAGAATGGGGCCGATATTGGGCGTTGTTGACGGATACGCGTTGATTCCAGTGTGCACGCACATCCAAATTAACTTTCGCGAAATCCCATAATGGTGCGCACCTTTCGGTGAAGTCCGCATGTGGTCTAGTCGTCCCGTTTGGAGGGGCGCACTCAGTTCCTGGGAGAAACAGGGTATTATTTTCCCATTTTGGGTCACAGTTTACGATCGCCACATGATGCGACACACCGAGCCGGTTGCACGGGCATCGAGAGGGTCATGCAGGGTTCGCGTCACAATAGACGGAACGAGAAGCGGGGCAGCGAGGAGAGAGAAAAGACTACCTGAACAGGGCTCCGCAGAAACTGGAATTTTTCGTGTCCGCGAGGCGACGCGACACGACACGCCACAGGACTGTGTCTAGTGTTAGGGTTTTAAGCTGGAGGCGGCCGGAGCTGGCCGGAGCTGGGGCACTGGGTCGAGGCGGCCATCGGGAAGGCTGGGACTGCTGGAGCTGCGCTGGCGGCTGGAGGCGGAAGTGACAGCTCGGGTCGACTCGCCGGGCTCGGGGAGAGTGGCGGAGCTCAGGGGAGGCGGAGCGTGGCGCTGGAGGAGGAGCAGGGTGGAGGCGGCCGGAGGCGGTGTTTAAATAGGGCAGCGGAGGGAGAGGTAGCCGGGGGCGTGGCCGAGAGAGGCGGAGCGGAGGGGATCGTGGGCCGGGCGACGCGGGCGGGGCGGGGACGTGGCCGGGCGACGCGGGCGACGCGGAGAAACACGGGAGGAGCGGGGTCGTGCGGGTGAGGGGATCGGGTCGGGTCGGGTCGGGTCGGGTAGGGTAGGTAGGACCCGACCCGTTAGGGTCTAGGTCGGTTCAGGCCAGTTCAGGCCGGTCCGGTTTGGTTGGACCGGGTTCAGCCCGGTTTGACTTGGTTTTAATTAAAATAGGGTTTTTAGGTCTTTTAAAAATATTTCCGGGGTCCAGTAAATTACAAAAAAATTATCCTATGTCCAATATTTAATTTTATACCCATAAATATTATTTTTATAATATTTTAATATTGTTTAAAAATATATAATTTTATTTAATTCTAAAATACCTAGATTTTAATTAGTGAAAAATCACCGAAAAATTCGAGAAATACTGAAAAAATTTATTTTAAAAATTCTGAAAAATCAGGGGGCTTACAATTGGGCCGATCTTATCATACCAAGAGCAACCCGTAAAAATCTTTGATCGTCGAGAGAAAGTGTTGAGGAACCAATCGATTCCCTTGGTTCGCGTAGCATGGCGCACCAGGAGAATCAACTTGGGAGCGCGAGGACGACATGCGCAAGCATTTTCCAAAACTATTCGCAGACCAAGGTATAAATTTACTTTGTTGATTTATATCTTATACCATCTTTGACATTCTATCGTGGCTTAGTTTTAATTTCGAGGATAAAATTTTTATAAGTTGGGTAGAATATAAAATTCCTAATCCTAAAAACTGTATTTACCCCTTTTTAATTAATTATTAATTTAATTATAGTAATTAGTGGCTAATTAGGAGAAATAGATTTTTATTAATTGTTATTTTAGGTGTTTGTGAACTTAGGGGATTTATGGGGCCATTAGAAATTTTTTTTCATTTATTTCATGTAGTAGACCCTTTGGACAGTTGTTAGCTTAATGGTATATATTAATATAATTCTAGATTTTTCTATGGTTATATATATATATATATATATATATATATATATATATATATATATATATATATATATATATATATATATATATATATATATATACATATGTATTTAAAAGAAAAAAAAATAAAAAGAAATGGAAAAAGAAAAAGGAAAGTTAGAAAAGAAAAGAAAAGAAAACAATTAACTATTCCTATTGGATCCTACCCGCTACTACCCAAGACCCACACCCCCTTATCTAAACCCACCGTTGAGAGCACCCGACCCTAATGCACAACACAGCAGCCCCCCCCCCCTTTGAGCAAAACCCGTGCCCATTCACATACACCCCCGCGAACGAAAACACCCGCTACCAGAGACCATCGCCAGCCACCGCCCAGCCTAGACAGAGCCGCCCGCGCGACGACTGCGACCCCGCGCGCTGCTGAATTCAACAGCAGGGTACCTGTATTCCAGCGCTGTTTTCCGTCACCTCGCTGAACCAAACTCAACCCCGTCTTCACCGGTACGCTCACCCCTTAAACCTCTTCAATATATGTGTGATAGTAGACCTCGAACAACCCGTAACCATAGGCGAAAACAGCGTCAAAGTTGGCAGAAAATGATAATTTCTGGGTATCGCAGAAAGCTGCGGTGACCACTTATGTTCCCGGATTCGTATCTCCCACCATAGAGATCAGAATCCAATTTTTATTTTTGGTATGCGGAGACCACTTGAACTAGTTTAATTTTTGTTAATTAATATTAGATTATTAACTACTGTAGGTAGAATTAAATTCGTTGGAAAACCCCAAAAATACATTTTTTTCACATTTCTAAAAGTTATGAAACGGAACGCGCCCCACCAAACGGGACCACCCCGCCGTGTACCAAGTGTACCAAACGGTGCACGCAGTGTACCCGGATATGTGAGAGTTCGGAAAAACTAATTCGGATGCGTGTGCGCATCGAAATCAGCCCGTATCCGTGGACAAATCCCGTGTCGCAACTTTTGTGAAAGTTGTGCGCATTTTTGCACCCTCGTTAGATTACGACGAAACTTGCGCCATTGGACTCGTGGTAACACGCTGATCCTGTGATCCAATTTTCACATAATTCTGAGACAGTTGACCAAGTCGCCAATTGGCAAACCCCATAGTTGACTTTTTAGGCGAAATTGTGTTCGGTCCATCGGAATCAATATTTGGACATACCGTTGGGTTCATATTGACATTTAGAGTTTGTTTGACTTATAATTTGTCCCATTTAGAGACATTTACCCTTAGCACGCTTTTCGGTGCAAAGTGGACCACACGTAGACCCCACTTTTATCCGAAATTACCATTTTGTCCCTGTGTCCAAATTAGAGGAAAGGGAAGTACTTTTTAGTTTGCTCATTCTGGAAACGTTGGTGATGTCTATTTCAGCATCCGGAGATGTTTGTTCGGAGACATTAGTTTCTGATTCCATGTCCTTGATATTTGGACGCGTACACTTTACAGATTTCTTGTCAGGCAAGTATACCTTGCCATTGTACTGTATTTATATTCCATATGATGCATGCAGGTTTATTTTTGTTTATTTAGTTCATTTATTTTAACTGCTATATAAATTTGCGCGTCTAAGGAAACTTGGGTGCTACGACGGTGTCGTCGTATTATGTTTTTATTTATGTATGAGCATTGGACCTACTTTATGAGACCACCCCTTTTCCATGAGGCAGCATTAGATTTTATTTGACTGTGACACATTTTTACACGAGTTGTGAGTCTCATATAGATCACGGACTTGCTTATTGACTGATCATCGGTACGTGTGGGACGTGCGCTAGGGATAACTGTCATTAGAAACTTTGTATGCTAGCAGACCTGGTAGTTATTAGAGGTATTCTTGTGTCATGAATGTGACATGCTTAGAGCATGGGGTGGGGAGAACAACAAGTACCGCATTTGAGCTCCTTTGCACTTTTTCTATTGTGCGCCCGGATTCTCCGTCGGAGATACAGGTGGTGATGACCACTATATATTATATATTATCAGGCGGGCCTCCTGCGTTCAAAAGATGACGTGCCATTTAGGCCCCTGGATCTCCGAGAGAACCATGCCAATCCCAGTTTTCAGCTAGATAGCTCACTTGTGGGGAAAGTTGTTCTTAACTGCATTCACTTAGACGGTTAGGCGACCCCATTGGATATTTATATTTCAGTACTTTATTGGCATGTTTATATGTATCTTGTCCCTTTGAGGACCTGGTCTCTTTCCAGGCATAGATGAGCAGGAGTATCCGCAGGAGTATGAACCTGGACCTGACGCTACTTATCAGTCTGAGGAGGTCTTACCTTCGGATTATATGTGATTTATTGTAACTGTTTAGAGATTCTAGTTGCTATTCTTTTTGAGACATTTATTCTTATATTAGAGTTTATTCTCTTCTCTCTCTTTAGTAGTTTTGGTTTAGTCGATTTGTAGTGGATTTGTTTCCATCCGACTATCACACTTTGAGACTGCTTATTTGATATTCAGTTATTGATTTTCATTTATCTATTATTTGTGCTGTGGATGAGATATAGATTTTTTGTGACTTGTTGTGACAGTATATTACCAATGTGGATTGGATATTCATGTACAGCGTACGTGTGTATATGGTTTCCATATATTGGAGTTCGTATACATACGGCTGGCGTGTTGCGTATTCCTAGTCCTACGTAATTTGGGACTGGGACATGACAGCAGTATCGACAGTAGTACGATGTCCATACCTCTTTCATAAACATGCAATATTCTATTAATAATTCATCATATTCCCAAGTAAGTTTAACTCTCTCTCATTCACAACAAGTAAATAAATAGACATGAATAATGACATAAAGTAGAAAATACTAATATATCATAAAAACATATATAGTTTAGAGACACCCACCAATCCAAAGTTTTATACATACCAAAAGAAAAGATAAATCGGAGACAAACCCGATTATTATGCTGAAAAGAAAAATACTAACTAACTAGCTAACTACTCTTCAAAAGTAGTCTCCTAGGTAGGGACAGACTCCTCAACAGTGTCATCTGCTACATCCTAGTATGTCAATGGATCCAGTCAGAATTGGAGCAAGTACCAATACACGATGGAGCTTATGCTAAATAATCACGATAAATAGTAAAAAAATTGACTTATGTAACAAGTACTGTAAATCATGGATATAAATGAAACATGAATATCATGAGACAATAAAATGAAACTACTACAATAATGAAATTATGTGTGTGTATTTGTGTATTTAGAATACATAGTTGGCATATTGGGGGTTATATGGCTAATAAGACACGTCATATACGATTAACAATCAAGAATAATTAAGTATAAGACATGTTGGTACAATTGCGTACTCAACATCTAGCAGTCACGATGTGATGGAAAGGGTAAACCATATGCCTCCTAGTATTCTTTCTCGTGACACGAAAACCAAGACATGAAATCAAAGATCTATCACTAACTATAGTCATGCAAACAGAGTACTAGTAAAGTGGTGAACTAAATATCATATTATAAAGAACAAACTTTAAGTGCATGGTACTTGCCTCGAAATGATTTGGAGTCGACGTATCGGTCACGATCGTGTCGATACGGAATAAAGTCCAAAAACTAATATTACAGATAGAATTCCAATTGTCGATATAATATTGTCAGAGATTCCAGAATTGACCAAAATAGTATAAGTAGATAAAATAATCATGTTTGAGTTTTGCCAAAGATCGAGATTTTTCAAATATATGGGTCAGTACATGGGTCCACAAGAACACATAAAGATAGAAAAATTAGACAATTTGCTAAAAATGTATAATTTATATATGTTTTCTGATTAGATTGATACTGCTAATTTGACGGTTATGACAGATTTTTGGTTTGAGGTTCTGGATTAAAGTCAGATTTTTAAGGTATGAATTTAAATATTTTAATACTATTATTTATATAATAAATAGTTTTTAACAGTTATTAGACCCTTTTATCATTTTTTTAATCATGGATTACTAATACATTTGCCAATTAATTATTTACTGATATAAGTTTTTATGGATATACTTTTGATTTATTAAATAAATTTTTTATTACATTCTATGACAGTATTGATATTAGTTTAAGAAGAGGGGTTATTTGTAAAAGAATATGAAAATCCAAGGTTCCTACATATCAAACTTTAATACCATTAGACAAAAGAATTATGGTTGAAAGAAAGAGAAAGAAATGGAAATCTAAGGTCCCTACAGGGCAAGCTTTGATTCCATCTAGAGATTTGAAGAAAAGAATTAGGGTCGAGAAGGGGAGAAAGTTTAGGGTTTGGAAAAATTTTCTTATTGATTGACAACAATTTATCTGTTACACACACACACACACACACACACACACACATATATATATATATATATATATATATATATATATATATATCTTCTCTATATAATGTCAAAACTAGGCTTCACCGTGAAAATTTTTCGTTCCAAAAATACCCTTCAACATATTTAGTAATTAAAAAGAATATCTACAATAAATTCCACTGACAACCATTTAAGAGATGCAATAATGACAACTATTTACGGAAATCAAAGGGCTCATGCTACTTGCTAAGTCTTTTAAATTGTTACCAAAGAATTCGAAGGGTTGAACCATTAACCTATATAATTAAAAGCAGTAGAAATAAACTAATTCATCAACATCATTCACTCCAATATACGTACAAAGCATGTGCATATATACTAGTATATATATATATATATATATATATAGAGAGAGAGAGAGAGAGAGAGAGAGCACGCGCGCGCTTAGAATTAAAAATAAAGTGTGTGTGGGAGAGAACTTGGAATTAAAAAGAAAGTAAAAAAAAAAAATCATATTTAGGCGCTACCATGTAGGAAACTGCAGGTTGTAGTAAACTGTAGGCTTCTCTGCAGCAACTAGAGGCTACTCTAGAAAACTACAAGCTGCTTATGCTACTCATGCTGCAGCAACCTGCAAGTTGTTCCTAGTGCACCTTCTTCAACATATCTGAAGTTTCAATGATTATTGATTTCTCATAAAATATTTTAAAAAAAATACATTTGTTTTTGTTGTAACAAAAAAAATCGAAGATAAATCTGAAAACAATCAAAAAAATCTACAAAAGGGTAAGTAAAAAAATTAATAAAATAGAATCCAAATAGAAAAGGGGGTCATTTTGAAAGCATCAAAATAAGAGCTACAATTGTTTGAATATAGCAACCAACAACCAAAGTGTGGGAAAAAAATCACAAAATACAAATATAAAAATTTATGTGAAAAATCTTTGTAATAAAAATCATGATATATATCAGAATAAAATCCGATATAGTCAAACTTATACCTCTCTTGCAATTATTTACTTACAGATTCAAGGTATCTTTAAAACTCTAATAGATCAAAAGAATACAAGAAGAAGAAGAAATCCGAAAAAAAATTCATAGCACCCCATTTTCAATGAATACAGGTTTTACTCACCAATATTGCATGAAGAAGTTTACAATTTCACCAATATTTAAACTAACTAAATAAAATTATCTAAATATATATATCCAAAATTTTATAAACATATATATAACAATTTTTATTTAAAATTATATTTAAACTATTTTAATATAATTTTAAGTTCTATCTACTTTTTTAATTATTTCAGAAAAAAAAATTACGTGCATTAAACGTTAATATCACTAGTATATATAGAACTTAGATGCATGTAGTGTCCTTTCTTTATACAAATATGTTCACTACCCATCTATTAAGCAGTCCCTGAAGTGGGGGTGGCAATTGGGTCGCTTTGGGTTAACTTTGGATCAACCCATTTAAGCCCAATCCAAGTTTGATCCAACACATTTTAAAGGTTTGGTCTTGAATGATTGATTTGGTCATATTGTATTATTGCATATTCGTGGATCTTAATTTTTTTGAAAATTAAATTGCTAAAAGTGGATCAAACATTTATTCTATTGGAATTGAATTGGAAACTGCTCTGAATAGGCATGAATCCACACATTAAATAAACGTGTCAAGTCGGTCAAATGGGTGGTGGTGATGATTATTGATCCAAAGTCAACCCGTTTATTAAATAGGTTAGACATGCCCGATCGTTTTAGATCGGTAACCATTTACACCGGATTGAAACCCAAACCCAAATTCGTCTAGAAATATGTGCTGACGGATGGAGTCCAAATGTTCACTCTTTTATCCTACATCACTCAGTCCACGTAACAAATATACCGAAATCAGTGTTTTTAAAAAATAATTGCAAAAGGCATAAAAAAAAAAATTACTCAGCACAGTTTATTATTTGGTGCTAGATCAATTTGAAACAACTTTTATTCAGTACAGTGAAAAATTACTATAGAATGTCCAACCCCCAATCTAATTTTTACTTTTTCTTTCTTCAAATTTCCTTCTCCTCCTTTCCGCCCTCGGCTCCCTCTCCTCCCTCCGCCGCCTCGTCCCCATCCCCGTTTCCGTTCTCGACTCCCTCTCCGGAATCCTAATTCCGAACCAACAAAGAAACCCTAGAACAAAAACGAATCCGATGAGATCCAAATCGACGCAGCACAAGCTCCTCTCCTGACCGATGGATAGCGATTCGGAGCAACGGATGTCGATCGACGACATACTCCGGCTACACGTCGACGAGTTCGGTCGGTGGCAGCTACAACATTTCTTCCTCACGTGCCTTGCGTGGACGCTCGAGGCGATGCACACCATGGTCATGATCTTCGTCGACCGCGGCGGAGAGGCCGTCGCCGCTGGGGAGTGCCAGGACCCTACGATGACGACCGACGGCGACGGGGAGTCCATGGTGGCGGAGTGGGATCTGGTGTGACAAATTTTTGACAGTCCTAAAGATGACAAACTGTCAAAAAATTTGACAGTCCTTTCTATTGGAAGGACTGTTAAAATTTTTGGCAGTCCTAAAGATAACAGTATATTATTTTTTTGGACTATCAAAATTTTTAACAGTCTAGTATATTAGTATTGGCAGTCCTAAAAAAAATAGGGTTGTCCAACGTAAATTTGTTTGGTGGCAAACTGGTAAATAAAAGAAAAAGAATTTGGATTGTTTTGAGTAACTTATGTAGTGCCTTTAGCAATTATTTTTAAAAATCAGACCGGATGGACTAGTTGAACCGGTCAACCCGTAAATCAGTAGCTCTTTAGGACTGGTTTAATATTGACCCACTATTTTTCAAAAATTAGATCAACCCGATCACTCTGGGCACACCAAACTATCTGATACTGTTAGATTTTGAACCGATTTGATCCTGACTTTTAATTTTTGTTTTGGACTTTACATGCAATAAAAGTTAATATATTTACTTTTTGACTAATTTTACTATGGTGAACATGCAAAACGTCTAAATAGTATATATGTAGTTGTGTATTATGTAATATATTCAATGTAAGATAATAAATCCATATAATTTGTTCAACTCCGATTAACCTACTGATTGGATCGATTTGACCCAATCCAGTTTTCTTACCAGTTCAAACTCTGGTCCGATTTTTAAAACATTGTCCAAAACAAATGATAAGGAATGTTTTACGCAGTGTTTTAAAAATCGGGCCTGCCAATTCAACCGGTTGACCCGTGAACCGGTAACTTTTCGGTCCGGCTCAGTGTTGACCTACTATTCTTTTAAAAATTGGTTCTAAATGAATATTTTTGTAAAAATCAGTGTCCATAAGGAAATTTAACTTTTTCTATTTAGTTTAACTCAGTGGTTGAACCACTGGTTGAACCGGTTTGATCCGATGCAGTGCCTTGTTTCAATCTCGGGTACGATTTTTAAAACACTGATTTTACTTTAAAAATTGGAACATCGTTTTCCAAACGAAAAATTTCATACAGAGCATCAAAAATATAACAAATCTCACTCAAAGCACAGAAGTTTAAAATTTTATAAATAAAGCATCATAACGCCTATCCGAAGGGCGTTTCACAAGTTCCAAATTTTTTTTTTCGTTTAGGGCCGTCTCCTTCCGTTACTGAAAAAAAATTTAATAAAGAAAATGCCCTTCCAAATGGTGTTTTCTATTATTCTATTTTTTGGCTCTCTCTCACACTCGGTTCTCTCTCACTCTCTGCGCTCTCTCTCTCTCTCTCTCTCTATTTCTCACTCACTCTCTGCTCTCCTCTCTCTCTCTCTATTTCTCACTCACTCTCTGCTCTCCTCTCTCACTCAATCACTATGCTCTCTCTCTCTCTCTCCCACTCACTCTCTGCTCTTTCTCTCTCTCTCTCTCACTGTCCCTCTCTGTCTCACTCTCTCGTCTCTCTCACTGTCATCTCTTCTGTCTCACTCTCATCTTCTTTCTGTCCTCCGTCTCTCTCTATGTCTCTTTGTCCTCTCTCTCGCTTGTTTCTTTCTCCTCTCTCTTTGGCCCTCTCCTCTCCTCTACTCTCCTCTCCTCTCTCTTCCTGACACTCTTCCCTCACTTTTTTTCTTTTTTCACACAATTACATACATTCACTTGGGAGCCCGTGAGCATGCTTTGTTTGAATGTATTAGAAAATGACATAAGTTCTTTGTTTGAATGCATTAGTAAATGACATAAGCTTCTCGGGAAGAAAAAAGTCCATGGCATGATACAACTTTTAACCGAAAAAAGAGTAGGTAGTAGAAGAAAGTGTTTAAGAATGAGAATTTCTGTAATCACCCTAAAATTTTCAGATTTTTAAAATCAATTTTTGGGAATTTTCTGCAATTTTTCAGGAATTTACATAGGTGCTGTGGTGATTTTATAATTTTTAATTGCTAATAACTAATATTAAAATATAATGAAAATATGATTTTATGGTGTAAAATAGAAAACCGGACTTAGGATAATTTTTCGAGATTTTATTGGGCCTCAGACCTATTTTTAAATGCCTAAAAACTATTTAAACTAACTATTTATTAATTAATTAATTATTATTATTATTATTATTATTATTGTTATTTTATTATTATTTTTTATTGTTTTCGGCCCAGCCCGCAGACCGGCCCAGCCCGCACCGGCCCAGCCTGTTCCCTATCGGGTCGGGTCGGGTCGGCCACACCCGCACCCGCCAGACCCGACCCGCTGCACCCCTCACCCCCCAGGTTCGTCCCGCCCCGATCCCTCCGCCGCCACCAACCCGCCGTGAGCCGCCCGAGCCGGCCTCCTCCTTCCGCCTCCTTCCCCGACAGCGCTGAGCAGCAGCAGCAGCTAGAGGCGAACCCCGCCGCTGCTCCGGCCGCCTCCGGCCCCTACGCCGCCTCCGTCCAGCCTCGCCGGCACCGCCCGAGCCCCTCCGACCGGCCTCCCCCACCGCAGCGCTGCCCCTCATCCGCCGCAGCCCCGCCTGGGAAGCCCTAACCCTAATTCGATCCCCGAGTCCGACACGTGTCGGACACGACGAGAACCCTGTTTTTCGACCCCGTTCAGGTGCGTGTATCTTCTTGCTCGTAGCTCGGATTTCGATTCCGTAAATTGCGTTGCGAAGCCTGTATGACCCTCTCGGTGCCCGGATAAACCGTTCGGGGCATCGCGTCCTGTGGTGATCGCACACCGCGATCCAAAAACAGGAAAAACCAGACCATGTTTCACCCCGGAACTGAGTACGCCCCGCCAAACGGGATGACTTGGTCGCGTGCGGTCTTCACAGATTCGTGCGCATCATCGATACGGACGTGTGGGATTTTGCGTAAGCTATTCGGGTGTGCGTGCACACCGGAATCAACGCGTATCCGCGGACATCGCCCCGTATCCGATTTTTCTACAATTTACCCTAACTTCGTGCACACACGTCGGATCGAGACGAAACTTGCGCCATCGGACTCGTAGCGATACGCTGGTCCTGTGGGTCAAGTTTGGTTCGATTCTGAGAACGTTGACGAAATCGCGTGTCGTGGGCCCCACAGGCCCCACTCGACGGGCGATTTTGTGGTCGGCTCATCGGAATTCAAATCTGAAAGTTCCGTTGGGTCCATATCAGCGTTCCTGACCTGTTGACACTAAGTTTGGTGAATTTGGAGACCGTTGACCCTGACTCATTTTTCGGAGCAAAGCGGGCCCACTGGTGGACCCCGTTTTGTTCCAAAATTATCGTTTTTGTCCTTGTCTCCAAATTGGACCCAAGGACAGGCGTTCCTAGCTATTTGACACCTTCTGAGCGTGATGGTACTATTTATTTCAGCTTTCGAAGACATCTCTGGAAATTTTCGAGAATATGACCTAAGTGGAATCCAAACATCAGGCAAGTGCACCTTGCCAAACTTGCAGTTTTTATCTTCATATTTTTTGTAATAATACTTTGCTGGATGTCTTGTGTAAATTCAGATAAACTTGTTTAAACTGCTTAACCTAGGAAACGTATGACGTACCTTGTGTCCGATCCTAGTCGGGTGCCAACACCGTACGCGATGTTGGGTTCGTCATTTAAAGATGGATTTACGATACCCTTTACTTTTGTACTTGACATATCAAGTACCCTACAACCCAGGACACTTGACACTATATATGGACAGAATCTTTCTGAGACATTCATGGTGATTCTGTATAGGATTTAGGACTTGACAGAGATATTTTAATTATAGACAGTTTGACTTGTTGCATTAGTTATAATCCCGCTGACATGGTCATGAGACGTTATGGTCATGGTTTGCGTGATTACATTGGGTGGGGAAAGACACACAGGCTACAGGCTGTTCTATATATATATCTACTATTATTGTGAGGTTGTAGACTCTCCAGCAGAGCTAGACCCTTTACGTGTTATTACTGCTACCGGCTCCCCGACACAGAGCTTGTAGCGGTCTCAGCCTGAGTACTAGTGTTGCTCTCATTTGCATATTACATAGATGGTTACATAGTTTATCCTGCTATTTTATTTAATTTAATTGTACTGCATTTATTTGGCTTGTTTTATTTTGTGCCTTGCTATGTCCACTGAGGACCTGGAATGGATTATGTCCCCAGGTTTAGCTGAGGAGCAGTACCCCGAGATATACGGGACAGGAGCTGAGGCTATTGCTGGACTTGATACTGGAGCATAACTGAACCCTGAAGACGAGGTGACTGCCGAAGACTTCTCCTGAGTACCTGTTCCCGTACTCAGTATTTATTTCATGTTTATCTCTTTTGTTCCTGGCCTGTTGAGCCAGTGTATTCAGACATAAGCCGGATTATTTCTCCGACTGACTTGTTGTTGCTATTTATTTCCCTTTCATTATGCAGTTTATTTCTTTATCTTTATGGATGAGATTAGTGTGACTTGTTGTAGTAGACCTTCTTTACAGCTTAAGTACGCCCTGATGGTTCCATTAAATTGGGTTATCCATCGGTGCGTGCTGCTGGCCATTGCCACGTGTCCAGTCCCTCGATATTTTGGGACTGGGACGTGACATGGTTTTTGTGGTGGCCCATGCAGGTCCCAACTAAATTGTTCGGTTTTAACTTAGGGACTGAACAAGCCTGCAATAAGATAGGATAAGTTATAGGATCTCATCCATTGATTGAATCGTTTTTGGACTCTATGTCAAATTCAATTTAATTGCTTGAATTGCATCCTGATTTGATTCCTCTGTGCGTTCTCATTATTTCCTTTTTATGCAGAGTAATGGATCCCAGAAGTGGTGACGAGAATCCCTTGGGTACACCGCCTGAAGCTGTGGTTACCTGTGAAGCTGGAATGACGCCAGATACCAGAGGATAATACTCTCAGAGCAATCAAACTGGCTAGCCAAGTTCCAGGTTCAGGCGTGATGACATTCCGCCTCCACCCCAGTTCCCTCCTGCGATGCCTGTCTTTCCTCCAGGGCAGGCAATGGACGGACAGCAAATGTTCCAGATGTTCTACGCCATGATGCAGGCACAACAACAGATCCAACAGGAGGCCCAACGTCATGAGGCCGAGAACCTAAGGAACAGCATAGTCGCAGCATTGGAATATGCAAATCCACCAAATAGGCGGCTAGCGACGGGATCCATCACAGATTTCCGTCAACTCAAACCCCGTACCTTCTCGGGCAAGGAAGGACCAACTGAAGTTCATGAATGGCTTACGAACACTCAGCACCAGTTGGAGGCCGCTGAACTTCCAAGGGACAAGTGGATGATTGCCGTCCGGATGCAACTGACGGACAACGTGCACCATTGGTGGCTGTCCGAAGAAAGAAGGCTCGGACATGATCAGGTCACCTGGGAGGAGTTCTCCAGACTCTTCCAGGAAATGTACATCCCTGCTGTGGCTCGATCAGAACTCCGAGACAGATTCAACTGCCTGATCCAGGACAACATGACGGTGGAGGAATACAACGCCGAATTCATTCGCCTGAGCCGCTCCGCCCCTTCTCTAATTCCTACCGAAGAAGAGAAGGCGGAGAAGTTCTTTGATGGACTCAGGTTCGAGCTTCAGAAGTTAATCGGATCGGTCGCGCCAACATCATACTCCGACGTCCTAGCTGCAGCACGTCGGATGGAGTGCGTTACTCGGAGGGAATCAAGCCTGAAAAGTCCATTCTCCTCAGCACCGTCCAAGTTATCACCAGAGGAATCTGCTAAACGGCCCCAGAAGAACCTGCCTCAGAAAGCAGCATCAAAGAACCTGCCTACTTGCCATTACTGCGACAAAGTAGGACATATTGAAAGAGAATGTAGACGCAAGCTGGGACTCTGCCTGGTTTGCGGATCCGGACAACACTTCTCAAAGGACTGCTCGAAACGTCGAAAGGGAGTTCCGAATCAACCAGCTCCACCTGCACCTAGGCCAGCTCTTCCAGCTGGGGGAGCAACACAGACAGGGCCTGGAGGAGCCAGGCCACCTTTACCACCTCAGGCAGCTTTGTTCCAGCAGACTCGTCAGCAAAGGGGTCCCGCTCAGGGACGAGGTCAGGCATATGCACTAGCAGTCACTGAGAAAGCTACTGCAGGTGAAGTGATAGCAGGTACCATATTAGTAGCTTCAATTCCTGCTGTAGCATTATTTGATTCTGGAGCCTCGCATTCATTTATTGCTGCTAGCTTCGTAGCCACACATAGAGTAGCTACCGCACCTCTCTCGAAGATGAAGAGAATTCTAACGGGAGGTGGAATTATCCCGGTTAGTGATGTCTGTAGATCATGTTCGGTAGTAGTCTATGGCCGAGAAATGCTAGCCCAATTCATGATCTTTTCTATGCCTGATTACGATGTTGTACTTGGTATGGACTGGTTAAGTCAGTACCATGCGACACTGGATTGCCGACTTAGAAAAGTGATATTTAGACCCCCTAGCCATTCTGAGTTTGAATTTCTTCGAGGAGCTGTAGAACAAGGGGTCCAGCCAACTCTTAGGGTATTAACTGTAGAAGAGGATTCAGGTTACCCAAGAGTCATATCAGAATTTGTGGATGTATTTCCCGACGATCTTCCAGGTTTACCACCTGATCGGGAGATAGAATTCACAATAGACCTAACTCCAGGAGCCGAACCTATCACTTCATCGGTATATCGGCTAGCACCTAAGGAGTTAGTGGAGCTGAAAGCGCAAGTCGACGATCTTCTGGAGAAAAGATTTATCCGGCCCAGTGTTTCACCTTGGGGAGCACCTATACTTTTTGTACCTAAGAAGGACGGAACTGTGCGCTTGTGCATTGATTACAGAGCCCTTAATGTTGTAACTGTTAAGAACCGGTACCCCTTACCACGCATTGATGACTTGTTTGACCAATTGAGTGGTGCTAGGGTATTCTCAAAGATTGACCTTAGATCCGGTTATCACCAGATTAGGGTGAAGAAGGAAGATATCCCAAAGACGGCCTTCAGGACTAAGTACGGACATTATGAGTTCCTAGTAATGTCGTTTGGTTTAACCAACGCACCTGCTGTATTTATGAGTTTGATGAACGGAATCTTCCATCAGTACTTGGATAAGTTCATGGTGGTATTCATTGATAATATTCTAGTCTACTCCAAGAACCACGAAGAGCACGAGGAATGTCATGACCCGCACCCTGAAATTCGGACACGAGTGCGTGGGTACGTCCAGCCTACGCCGTAGAGTCGGCGGTAGTACGCTGTCTAGGTCAAATCCACAGTTAACTAATCTAGCTCATTCACAAATAAAATAGGCAAGATAATAATGGGAAAAAGATGCTTAAGATTTTAAATGAAATAAATGTGACAACAGATCAAATGTTTAATACATAATTCAGAAATAAAATCGGGGACAAACCCGATTACTAAGATAAAGAGAATGAAATAAAATAGCTACTGCTAACTACTCTGCAGCAGTGGTCTCCTGGGTGGGAGCTGGTTCCTCATAAGTGTCATCTGTTCCCTCATAGGGGCCATAATATGTAGGGGCAAGGTCCTCATCATCGCCTAAATCAACGAATCCAGTCAGGAAAGGAGCAAAGTACACAATGCACAACAAGATTAAACTAAATATTTATGACAATTAGACTGAGTATCATATTGAGAATATGCATAAAAGAAACAACAATAACTAAGAGTTAATGCTATAAACAAGGATATGAGAAAACAGGAATAAATAAGACAGGAAATGAAACTACAACAGTCAGCAAGAACTATAACAAGACCAGAAGCTATCTGTGTGAACATGTGTTTATTTTAGAATACATAGTTGGCATGTAGGGGTTTAAGGCTAATCCGGCCGTCATAAACGGCTATTAAACAGGAATAATCGAGATCCGGCTGAGGGTATAGTCGCGTACCAACAGCTATTAAACACGACAGGGGAAGGATAAACTACATGCCTTCTAGTATTCTCCCATCCGACATAAAAAACAAGACATGAACTCCAGTATTCAAGACATAAAATCCAGTATTCTAACACTACGTGTAATCATCAAGGGTACTAGTAGAGCAGGGAATTAATTATCACAATATAAAGATTAAACTTGAAGTGCAGGTACTTGCCTGTTGTTTGGATCCAAATATAGTTTGTATCTCGGGGAAATTTTCTAGAAATGAGTCCAAAAGCTGAAATAAACATTACCATCATGCTCAGAAGATGTCAAATAGCTAAACGGCAGTTTCGGGTCAAAACAGGGTCCGCCGGTGGGCCCGCTTTGCACCGAAAAACGTGTCCGGGTCAACGGTCTCCAAATTCACCAAACTTAGTGTCAACAGGTCAGGAACGATGATACGAAACTAACGGAACTTCCGGATTTGGATTCCGATGAGCCGATCACAAAATCGTCTGTCGAGCGGGGCCTATGGGGCCCACGACACGCGATTTGGTCAACGTTCTCAGAATCGAACCAAACTTGGGTCACAGGACCAACGTATCGCTACGAGTCCGATGGCGCAAGTTTCGTCTCGATCCGACGAGTGTACAAGAAGTTAGGGCAAATTGCAAAAGAGTCGGATACGGGGAGATGTCCGCGGATACACGTTGATTCCGGTGTGCACGCACACCCGAATCAGCTTCCGCGAAATCTCACACGTCCGTATCGACGACGCGCACGTATCTGTAAAGACCGCACGCGACCAAGTCGTCCCGTTTGGCGGGGCGTACTCAGTTTTGGGGTAAAACAGGGTCTGGTATTTTTTCTGTTTTTGGATCTCGGTATGCGATCACTACAGGACGCGATGCCCCAAGCGGTTTATCCGGACACCGAGAGGGTCATACAGGCTTCGCAACGCAATTTACGGAATTGAAAACGGAGATACAGGATGGAAGATACGAGTACCTGAACCGGGCTCTTCGAAACAGGGAATCTTGTGTCCGTGTCGTGTCCGACACGACACGAGGAATTGGGGATTAGGGTTAGGGTTCAGGCGATGGCCGCCGACGGGGCTGATCGGCGCTGTGCTGGCCGGAGGTGGTCGGGGACGCTGAGGCGAGGCCGGGCGGAGGCACGGCGGAGCGGGGCGGCGCCGGGAACGGCGGCTGCTGCTGCTCGAATGGAGAGGAGAGGCGGCCGGGGGTCTCTGGTGCGGTGGTGCGGCGAGGGGACTGCGGCCCCGAGGGGCGAGGGCAAGGCGGAGAGGTCGGGGGCAAGGCGGCGGGGTCGGCCGGCGTCGAGGCGGTGATCGGGGTCGGGTGTGTTGGCCGGAGGGGGGGTTCTCGGGGTTTATAAAGGGGAGAGGGGCCGGCCAAGGCGGGGGCGAGGGGGGTCGTGGCCACGGAGGGCGGGGCGAGCCGGGTGGAGCGGCGGGTGGCGCGACCGGCGGAAGCGGAGCGGGGAGCGGGTCAGCCGGGTCGTGGGGGGGTGCTGGGGAGACCGGGTCAGTGGGCGGCGGGTCGGGTCTGGGCAGACCCGACCCGACCCGGTAAGGGGCGGGCTGGGCCGGATCAGGCCCAGCGGGCCGGACCTAGGGAAATGGGCCGAAAACAGAAAATAATAATAATAATAATAATAATAATAATAATAATAATAATAATTTAAACAGTTAATTAAATAATTAATTAATTAAATAGTTTATTGGCATTTAAAAATAGGTCTGAGGCCCAAACATTCCAGAAAAATTACCCTAAGTCCAATTTTTTATTTTACACCCAAAAATGTTATTTCCATGATATTTTTAATATTTTTTATTAACAAAAAAATCATTTAATAATTAAAACCTTGATTTTAATTACAGAAAATTCCCAGAAAATTCCAAAAAATTGGGAAAATCCAAGTTTTAATAATTTTGAAAAATTCAGGGAGTTTACAATCTACCCAACTTATAAAAAAAATTCGTCCTCAAAATTTAAGAATAACAATGGCACGACAGGAAGGGCCTAGAATTAATATATACCTCAGGGTTAAAAAAGGTAAGGGTAGCGTTCTCTAATCTCGTCTTCTCGCTCCCTGGTGGATTTGCCGGGAGAGTGGTGCTTCCAAGCTACACGAACGAGGGAAATAACCTGGTTCCTTAGAACTTTCTCCGATCGGTCCAGTATCTCCACGGGTTTCTCTTGGTAAGTCAAACTTGGGCCTACTTCGAGCTCTGAGTGATCCAAAATATGGCTGGGATCTGACACGTACTTTCTCAGCTGCGACACGTGGAAGACGTTATGGACTCCATCCAGAGAAGGTAGCAATGCCAGACGGTATGCCACTTCTCCGATTTTCTCCTGAATGCCAAAAGGTCTAATAAATCTTGGGCTGAGTTTTCCACTTCTTCTGAACCTAATGGTGCCACGTGTCGGAGATATCTTCAAGAATACCAGTTCTCCAACCTTTAATAAAGTCATAATCAAGTCTTAGTTCCATAATCAAAATGTTTAAATTAACTTGAATTTCATAAATTTAATTACCTCAAATTCCAAGGGCCTTCGGTGGCTATTTGCCTAATGTCGTTGCCTGTCTTGAGCCACTCGAAGTCTATCCCTTATTTATTTTACCTTCTCAGTTGAATCGATCACCATCTCTGGTCCCAGTAGGGCTCTTTCTCCAACGTCGTCCTATGATAGCGGAGTACGACATCTTCGGCCATACAGAGGTTCAAATGGAGTCATCTCAATACTTGCTTGGTAACTGTTATTATAAGAAAACTCCACAAGATGTAGATAGTCTTCCCAGGATCCTCCAAAATCCAGAACACATGTACGGAGCATATCTTCAAGGGTCTGGATTGTACGTTCCGATTGTCCATCTGTTTGGGGATGATAAGCTGTGCTAAATTTGAGTTGAGTCCCCAAGCTGGCTTGTAAGCTCTTCCAGAAGTGAGAGGTGAATCTTAAATCTCGGTCGGAGACAATACTTACTGGAATCCCATGCAATTTAACAATATGTCTGATATATAAGTCTGCCAACTTTTCTGTAGATAGCCTTACTTTGAAAGGTAGAAAATGTGCAAATTTGGTCAGTCTATCTACTATCACCCAGATTGCATCCTTACCACTAGGTGTCCTTGGAAGCCCAGAAACAAAATCCATTGTAATATGTTCCCACTTCCACTCCGGAATGGGTAGTGGTTGAAGCAATCCCCCAGGTCTTTGTCTTTCAGCCTTGACTTGTTGGCACACTAAGCAACGAGATACAAACCTGGCTACTTCCCTTTTCATGCCATGCCACCAAACATGCGTCCTCAAGTCTTTGTACATTTTGTTGGCTCCTGGATGTATAGAGTATTGCGATCTGTGCGCTTCTTGCATAATTTCTTTCCTTATGTCTCCTTGAGGTACACATAATCTATCTCCATGCCTCAGTGATCCATCTTCATGAATTTTGAAATCCTCCACTAATCCAGCTTGCACTTGACCTCGAATGGTTCGCAGGCCTTCGTCTTGACACTGAGTCTCCTTGATCTTATCTATTAAGGTAGATTGAATCTGCAAGTTCATCATTTGGCCTTCTTTTCCTGGGATAATTACCTCAATACCCAAACTTTCCAAGTCCTCGAGCAAGTGTCGGTCCATAGTCAAGTACATCGCCATAGGATATCTGCTTAGAGCATCAGCAACTACATTGGCCTTCCCAGGATGATACTGAAGGGTGATATCAAAATCTTTCATCAGTTCCAGCCACCTTCTTTGCCTCATGTTCATCTCTTTCTGAGTGAAGATATATTTTAGACTTTTATGGTCTGTAAATATTTCTACCTTTTCTTCATAAAGATAATGCTTCCATAGCTTAAGAGCAAAGATAACAGCTGCTAATTCTAAATCATGAGTTGGATAGTTCTTTTCATGAGGTCGAAGCTGTCTAGAGGCATACGCTATTACTTTCTTGTTCTGCTCCAATACACAACCTAGACCTTTTTCAGAAGCATCACTATATATAGCGAATCCTCCGGTTCCAGAAGGTAAGGTCAGAATAGGGGCAGTAGTCAGCCTTTTCTTCAATTCCTCAAAAGCATGCTGACATTCCTCAGTCCAGGTGAACTCTTCATCCTTCCTTGTTAATTTTGTCATGGGTTCAGCAATTCTAGCAAAGTCCTTCACAAACTTCCGATAGTAGCCAGCTAGTCCCAGGAAGCTTCTAATCTCTGCTACAGAGTCTGGAGTGGGCCATGATTCTACTGCCGCTATCTTCTTAGGATCTACTGCTATTCCATCTACAGTCACAACATGTCCCAAGAATTCTACTTTGTCTAGGAAGAATGCACATTTAGATAATTTTTCATAAAGTTTTTCCTTCCTCAAAGTCTCCAATGCTAGCCACAAGTGTTCTTCATGTTCTTCGGGGGTCTTGGAGTAGATCAAAATATCATCAATAAAGACCACTATAAATTTGTCTAGATATTGCTGAAAGACTCTGTTCATTAAGTTCATAAAAACTGTTGGAGCATTCGTCAACCCGAACGGCATTACTAAGAATTCGTAGTGTCCGTTCCGGGTATTGAAAGCAGTTTTAGGGATGTCTTCCTTCCTCACCCTTACTTGGTGGTAACCAGACCTCAAGTCAATCTTTGAAAATACCCGAGCTCCACTTAACTGATCAAATAAGTCATCTATTCTGGGTAGGGGATACTTATTCTTGATTGTTAAAGCATTCAAGGCCCTATAGTCAATACACATTCGGAATATTCCGTCCTTCTTGGGCACAAATAATACTGGAGCTCCCCAGGGTGAGACACTAGACCTAATAAAGCATTTGTCTTCTAACTCTTTTATTTGCTCATTTAGTTCTATTATCTCCTTTTTGTTGATTCTATAGGGATTTTGAGATACTGGCGCTGCTCCCGGCACTAAGTCAATAGAGAATTCAACTTCTCGGTCTGGGGGTAATCCTGGAAGATCCTCAGGGAAGACATCAAGATATTCGGAGATGATAGGTAGTGGCAATTCTTTTGTTACTAGGGCTCCATAAATTTTGTTACTACCCATTTCTCTAGAACCTCTAGCAAATTCAAATTCTGGCTTGTCAGGGGGCCTGAAGATTACACTACCTCTGTGACAGTCTATAGTGGCATGATGTTGACTCAACCAATCCATACCCAGTATAATGTCAAAACTGGGAACTGGTATTACGAGTAGCCTAGCATATAGTTCTCTTCCATATAATGTAATAGGACAATTGTTACATGCATCACTAACCGGGATGATTCCTCCACCGGTAATGATCTTATAACAATTCCTAAGGAGTTCAGTGATTAAGCTATGCTTCATAAGGAAATCTACTGACATGAATGAATGTGAAGCTCCAGAATCAAATAAAGTAATGGCTGGTATTAAATTTATAAGCACGGAACCTGTGATCACGTCTGTTGTGGCTTCAGCTTCTTCCAGAGTCATTGCATAAGCACGGCCTTGCTGCGATGCACCCCTCTGTTGCTGCTGTTGGTGCTGAGCAAAGCGTTGTTGTTGAGTTGGAAGCGGGGGTCACCTCTGCTGTGCTGCTGGGGGCCTGGCCTGGACTGGAGCCTTTAGTGCAGCTGGGCGTCCTTGAGCGGCAGGACAGTCCCTCATTTGATGCGCTGCTGAGCCACAGTAGAGGCAGGCACCTAGCCTCTTCCTGCAGACTTGCCAAGTATTACCTAATTTTTGGCAAAAGTTACAAGCGGCAGCTTGTTGGTTCTGTCCTGAGTCTGGTGTTGGGGTGCTGGAGCTCGAGGGAGAGGACGCTGAGTTTGCTGCGGGGCCCTCTGCTGTTGTTGTTGTTGGAATGGGCGTTTGTTGGGTCCCGCATTTTCGGTATCTCTCTCTCGCTTTAGTTTATGTCCCATGTCTCTCTCAACGCCTTGTGCCACGCTCAGGATTTCCTCGTAGGTGCGAGCTCGGCTAGTGGTGACAGCAAGGCGAATATTCGGAGATAACCCCTTCTTGAATCTACGGGCTCTGTCCTCCGGGGTACGAACCATGTACTCTGCAAAGTGGCTCAACCTGCTAAATTCAGCAGTGTACTCATCAACAGATAGGTTACCTTGTTCCAGTCTCTCGAATTGGCTTTCGAGAGCTTCCTGAGCCACTTCGGGGTAGAATTTCTCCTTGAATAGCCTCTTGAAGTCCTCCCAGGTGAGGTCAGGAGCAGATAGTTGGGGTTCATCTCTGAACCAGGTCCGAGCTATGTCGAACAGTTGCAGGCTTGCGGACTCCACTTTGAGATCATCAGGGACCCGAGCAGTCTTCAGGAGTCTCTTGACATTCTCTATCCACTCATCGGCATAGAAAATGCCCTCAGTTCCATAGAATTCCAGGGGTTTAAGGTTCTTGAAGTCTTTGGCACTCCCTGGCCTCTTGTGTGGCGACTCCTGGGACCTAAGAGCTTCTGAGAGGTTGGTTCGTAGAAGTGCAGTCTATTCTTTCTGGAATTCTACGAGTCCCTGGAATACTCCGAGTAGCTGTGCCCCATCTAGAGTAACTGCTGGAGTAGATGGAGGCGGCGGGAGTGCAAGAGTTTCGGGCACATTCTGCTCAGCTGGTTCTAATGTGCCTCCTACTGTGTTCCTTGTCTGGACCATTCTGTAAGATTAAGGGATAGGAAGATCAGAATAGATTACTTGGAAATCAAGGGCGATAGGAAAATTGATCAGAAATGATATCAAGAATTGAAATGAAGATCCTATTCTGTGAATGAGCTTTTCCTAGAATCCTCAATCCTATTCCATACCCTGTCCTAGGGTATTACC
Organism: Iris macrosiphon; assembly: GCA_036927795.1. Classification (NCBI taxonomy): domain Eukaryota; kingdom Viridiplantae; phylum Streptophyta; class Magnoliopsida; order Asparagales; family Iridaceae; genus Iris; species Iris macrosiphon. The sequence continues at coordinate 162,757,481 of JAYESA010000006.1, read as the reverse complement.
CTATTTATGGATACTAGACCTGCATGGGCCACCATAAAAACGTGTCACGACCCGCATCCTGAAATTCGGGCACGAGTGCGTGGGTACGTCCAGCCTACGCTACAGAGTCGGCGGTTGAACGCTGTCTAGGTCAAATCTACAGTTAACTAATCTAGCTCATTCACAAATAAAATAGGCAAGATAATAATGGGAAAAAGTTGCTTAAGATTTCAAATGAAATAAATATGACAACAGATCAAATGTTTAATACAGAATTCAGAAATAAAATCGGGGACAAACCCGATTACTAAGATAAAGAGCATGAAATAAAATAGCTACTGCTAACTACTCTGCAGTAGTGGTCTCCTGGGTGGGAGCTGGTTCCTTATAAGTGTCATCTGTTCCCTCATAGGGGCCATAAAATATAGGGGCAAGGTCCTCATCATCGCCTAAATCAACGGATCCAGTCAGGAAAGGAGCAAAGTACACAATGCACAACAAGATTAAACTAAATATTTATGACAATTAGACTGAGTATCATATTGAGAATATGCATAAAAGAAACAACAATAACTAAGAGTTAATGCTATAAACAGGGATATGAGAAAACAGGAATAAATAAGATAGGAAATTAAACTACAACAGTCAGCAAGAATATAACAAGACCAGAAGCTATCTGTGTGAACTTGTGTTTGTTTTAGAATACATAGTTGGCATGTAGGGGTTTAAGGCTAATCCGGCCGTCATAAACGGCTATTAAATAGGAATAATCGATATCCGGCTGAAGGTACAGTCGCGTACCAACAGCTATTAAACACGACAGGGGGAAGGATAAACTACATGCCTTCTAGTATTCTCCCACCCGACATGAAAAACCAGACATGAACTCCAGTATTCAAGACATAAAATCTAGTATTCTAACACTACGTGTAATCATCAAGGGTACTAATAGAGCAGGGAATTAATTATCACAATATAAAGATTAAACTTGAAGTGCAGGTACTTGCCTGTTGTTTGGATCCAAATATAGTTTGTATCTCGGGGAAATTTTCCAGAAATAAGTCCAAAAGCTGAAATAAACATTACCATCATGCTCAGAAGATGTCAAATAGCTAGAAACGCCTATCCTTGGGTCCAATTTGGAGACAAGGGCAAAAACGGCAGTTTCGGATCAAAACGGGGTCCGCCGGTTGGCCCGCTTTGCACCAAAAAATGTGTCCCGGTCAACGGTCTCCAAATTTACCAAACTTAGTGTTAACAGGTCAGGAACGATGATACGAACCCAATAGAACTTCCGGATTTGGATTCCGATGAGCCGATCACAAAATCGCCCGTCGAGCGGGGCTTGTGGGGCCCACGACACGCGATTTCGTCAATGTTCTCAGAATCGAACCAAACTTGGGGCGATGTCCTCGGATACGCGTTGTTAACAAGTTTTGTCTCGATCCGACGAGTGTACAAGAAGTTAGGGCAAATTGCAGAAAAGTCGGATACGGGGCGATGTCCGCGGATACGCGTTGATTTCGGTGTGCACGCACACCCGAATCAGCTTTCGCAAAATCTCACACGTCCGTATCGACGGCGCACACGTATCTGTGAAGACCGCACGCGACCAAGTCGTCCCGTTTGGCGGGGCGTACTCAGTTCCGGGGTGAAATAGGGTCTGGTTTTGGATCGCGGTGTGCGATCACTACAGGACGCGATGCCCCGAGCGGTTTGTCCGGGCACCGAGAGGGTCATACAGGATTCGCAACGCAATTTACAAAATTGAAAATGGAGATACAGGGTGCAAGATATGAGTACCTGAATCGGGCTCTTCGAAACAGGGAATCTTGTGTCCGTGTCGTGTCCGACACGATACGAGGAATTGGGGATTAGGGTTAGGGTTCAGGCGATGGCCGCCGGCGGGGCTGATCGGCGCTGTGCTGGCCGGAGGTGGTCGGGGACGCTGAGGCGAGGCCGGGCGGAGGCACGGCGGAGCGGGGCGACGCCGGGAACGGTGGCTGCTGCTGCTCGAATGGAGAGGAGAGGCGGCCGGGGGTCTCTGGTGCGGTGGTGCGGCGAGGGGACTGCGGCGGCGAGGGGCGAGGGCAAGGCGGCGAGGTCGGGGGCAAGGCGGCGGGGTCGGCCGGCGTCGAGGCGGTGATCGGGGTCGGGTGTGTTGGCCGGAGGGGGGGTTCTCGGGGTTTATAAAGGGGAGAGGGGCCGGCCAAGGCGGGGGCGAGGGGGGGTCGTGGCCGCGGAGGATGGGATGAGCCGGGTGGAGCGGCGGGTGGCGCGGCCGACGGAAGCGGAGCGGGGAGCGGGCTAGCCGGGTCGTGGGGGGGGGTGCTGGGGAGACCGGGTCAGTGGGCGGCGGGTCGGGTCTGGGCAGACTCCACCCGACCCGGTAAGGGGCGGGCTGGGCCGGATCAGGCCCAGCAGGCCGGACCTAGGGAAATGGGCCGAAAACAGAAAATAATAATAATAATAATAATAATAATAATAATAATAATAATAATAATTTAAACAGTTAATTAAATAATTAATTAATTAATTAAATAGTTTATTGTCATCTAAAAATAGGTCTGAGGCCCAAAAATTCCAGAAAAATTATCCTAAGTCCAGTTTTTCATTTTACACCCAAAAATATTATTTCCATGATATTTTTAATATTGTTTATTAACAAAAAAAATTATTTAATAATTAAAACCTTGATTTTAATTACAGAAAATTCCCAAAAAATTCCAGAAAATTGGGAAAATCCAAGTTTTAATGATTTTAAAAAATTCAGGGAGTTACCAGGAACACCTCAGAATTGTTCTAGAAACTTTGAGAAGGGAGAAGCTGTATGCCAAGGTCAGCAAATGTGAGTTCTGTATGGACAAGGTGCCATTCTTAGGACATATTATCTCGGGTGAAGGACTGTCTGTGGACCCAGAGAAGGTCACTGCTATAGAAACCTGGCCTACCCCTACCTCTGTTGCGGAAGTGAGAAGTTTTCTTGGACTTGCTGGGTATTATCGACGGTTCGTAGAAAATTTTTCAAGGATCGCAGAGCCGATGACTAAGCTGACACGGAAGGATCAGGAGTTCATATGGACGGAAGAATGCCAGAATGCCTTTGAAGAATTGAAGAGGCGTCTAACAACAGCACCAGTCTTGACTCTTCCCTCAGGGTCAGGAGATTTTGTTGTTTATAGTGATGCGTCCGGTAGTGGACTAGGTTGTGTCTTAATGCAACATGGCAAGGTTATCGCTTATGCATCGAGGCAGTTGAAGGTCCACGAGAAGAACTACCCAACACACGACCTGGAGCTAGCTGCAGTGATTTTTGCATTGAAGATCTGGAGGCATTATCTGTACGGAGAGAAGGTTAAAATATTCACTGATCATAAGAGCTTGAAGTATGTTTATACTTAGAAGGAGCTCAACATGAGGCAAAGTCGTTGGCTTGAGTTGATGGTAGACTTTGACATAGATCTGCAGTACCACCCGGGGAAAGCAAATGTTGTAGCCGACGCCCTCAGCAGGAAACCCACGACTTATTTCTTAACGGAGCAGCCTCAGCTATTACAAGACTTGCAAGATCTTCAGATAGAGGTTGTTTTACCTGGACAAAATAATTTGCTGGCTAACCTCGAAGTTAAGTCATCGCTGGTGGAGAGAATCAAAGAAGCTTTGCCTAATGATGCCAGGTTCCGAAGGCTGAAAGAGAGAACAGAAGCAGGCCTGCAGACGGGACTTCGCATCCATGAGGATGGGACATTAAGGTGCGGAAATCGCCTATATGTTCCAAATGGAGAATTAAGGCAGGAGTTGATGACGGAAGCACATAGCTCCATATACTCGGTTCATCCAGGAGGAACCAAGATGTACCGGGACTTAAGACAATATTACTGGTGGCATGGAATGAAAAGGGAGATTGCCCAATTTGTGGCAAAATATTTAGTCTGCCAGCAGGTGAAGGCCGAGCACCAAAGGACTGCAGGTATGTTGCAGCCACTTCCCATACCTGAATGGAAGTGGGAGCATATTACCGTGGACTTTGTCACTGGATTTCCAAGAAGCCCTAATGGAAAGGATGCGGTATGGGTCATCATGGATCGGCTCACTAAGTCGGCTCACTTCTTGCCATTCAGAGTCGGACAATCCACGGAAGTACTCGCCGACATTTATATGCGACAGATCGTAAAATTACATGGAGTGCCGGTTAGTATTGTATCAGATCGAGACTCGAGATTTACATCTCACTTCTGGCGAAGCATGCAAGAGAGTCTCGGCACCAGGCTCAAATTCAGTACTGCCTATCATCCTCAGACAGATGGCTAATCAGAGCGCACAATTCAGATCTTGAAAGATATGCTGCGATCATGTATACTGGACTTTGGAGGATCTTGGGAAGATCATCTGCACTTAGTGGAGTTCTCCTACAACAACAGCTATCAGGCAAGCATTCAGATGGCACCTTTCGATGTATTGTACGGAAGGAAGTGCAGATCGCCAATATGCTGGAGTGACGTTGGCGAACGTCAATTACTGGGTCCAGAGTTGGTAACGGAGACAGTGGAGAAAGTAAGGCAGATTCAGAATCATCTCCGTGCAGCCCAGGATAGACAGAAGCATTGGGCCGATGCGCACAGACGTCCCCTGGAGTTCAAGGAAGGAGAGCACGTATTTTTGAGGATCTCGCCCACTAGAGGTACTATCAGATTCGGCAGCAGAGGCAAGTTAAGCCCAAGGTATATTGGGCCATTTGATATCTTGGAGCGCATTGGTGAGGTGGCTTATCATCTTGCATTACCTCCATCCTTAGAGGGAGTGCATGATGTATTCCACGTCTCACAGCTGAGGCGATACGTGACTGACCCAAGTCACATAGTTGATCATTCTGAGATTTCGGTGGGACCTAGCCTGAGATACGAGGAGCAGCCAGTGGGTATACTCGATACCAGTGAGAAGACACTGCGAGGGCAGACAATCAGACTGGTTCGGGTAGCTTGGAAACAATATTCTCCGGGCGAATCGACCTGGGAACGAGAAGATATTATGCGCCAGCGTTATCCACACTTATTTGCAGATGCAGGTAAAACCTAAGCATTCTTTAATTCTATAAATTTCGTGCCTTTTTAGTTTACCTTTCGATTGCGAGGACGCAATCCTCTTAAGGGGGGTAGATTGTAATCACCCTAAAAATTTTAGATTTTTAAAATCAATTTTTGGGAATTTTCTGCAATTTTTCAGGAATTTACATAGGTGCTGTGGTGATTTTATAATTTTTAATTGCTAATAAATAATATTAAAATGTAATGAAAATATAATTTTATGGTTTAAATTAGAAAACCGGACTTAGGATAATTTTTCGGAATTTTATTGGGCCTCAGACCTATTTTTAAATGCCTAAAAACTATTTAAACTAACTATTTATTAATTTATTATTATTATTATTGTTGTTGTTGTTGTTATATTATTATTATTTTTTATTGTTTTCGGCCCAGCCCGCAGATCGGCCCAGCCCGCAGACCGGCCCAGCCCGCACCGGCCCAACCTGTTCCCTATCGGGTCGGGTCGGCCACACCCGCACCCGCCAGACCCGACCCACTGCACCCCTCACCCCCCACGTTCGTCCCGCCCAGATCCCTCCGCTGCCACCAACCCGCCGTGAGCCACCCGAGCCGGCCTTCTCCTTCCGCCTCCTTCCCCGACAGCGCTGAGCAGCAGCAGCAGTTAGAGGCGAACCCCGCCGCTGCTCCGGCCACCTCCGGCCCCTGCGCCGCCTCCGCCCAGCCTCGCCGGCGCCGCCCGAGCCCCTCCGGCCGGCCTCCCCCACCGCAGGGCCGCCCCTCAGCCGCCGCAGCACCGCCTGGGAAGCCCTAACCCTAATTCGATCCCCGAGTCCGACACGTGTCGGACACGACGAGAACCCTGTTTTTTGACCCCGTTCAGGTGCGTGTATCTTCTTGCTCGTAGCTCAGATTTTGATTTCGTAAATTGTGTTGCGAAGCCTGTATGATCCTCTCGGTGCCCGGACAAACCGTTCGGGGCATCGCGTCCTGTGGTGATCGCACACCGCGATCCAAAAACAGGAAAAATTAGACCCTGTTTCACCCCAAAACTGAGTACGCCCCGCCAAACGGGACGACTTGGTCGCGTGCGGTCTTCACAGATTCGTGCGCGTCGTCGATACGGACGTGTGAAATTTCGTGGAAGCTGATTCGGGTGTGCGTGCACACCGAAATCAACGCGTATCCGCGGACATCGCCCCGTATCCGACTTTTCTGCAATTTACCCTAACTTCGTGCACACACGTCAGATCGAGACAAAACTTGCACCATCGGACTCGTAGTGATACGTTGTTCCTGTGGGTCAAGTTTGGTTCGATTCTGAGAACGTTGACGAAATCGCGTGTCGTGGGCCCCACAGGCCCCACTCGACGGGCGATTTTGTGGTCGGCTCATCGGAATTTAAATCTGAAAGTTCCGTTGGGTCCATATCAGCGTTCCTGACCTGTTAACACTAAGTTTGGTGAATTTGGAGACCGTTGACCCTGACACATTTTTCGGTGCAAAGCGGGCCCACCGGTGGACCCCGTTTTGGTCCAAAATTACCGTTTTTGCCCTTGTCTCCAAATTGGACCCAAGGACAGGCGTTCCTAGCTATTTGACACCTTCTAAGCGTGATGATACTGTTTATTTCAGCTTTCGGAGACATCTCTAGAAATTTCCGAGAACAGGACCTAAGTGGAATCCAAACATCAGGCAAGTGCACCTTGCCAAACTTGCAGTCTTTATCTTCATATTTCCTGTAATAATACTTTGCTGGATGTCTTGTGTAAATTCAGATAAACTTGTTTAAACTGCTTAACCTAGGAAACGTATGACGTACCTAGTGTTCGATCCTAGTCGGGTGCCAACACCGTACGCGATGTTGGGTTCGTCATTTAGAGATGGATTTACAATACCCTTTACTTTTGTACTTGACATATCAAGTACCCTACAACCCAGGACACTTGACACTATACATGGACAGAATCTTCCTGAGACATTCATGGTGATTCTGTATAGGATTTAGGACTTGACAGAGATATTTTAATTATAGACAGTTTGACTTGTTGCATTAGTTATAATCCCGCTGACATGGTCATGAGACGTTATTGTCATGGTTTGCATGATTACATTGGGTGGGGAGAGACACACATGCTACAGGCTGTTTTATATATATATCTACTATTATTGTGAGGTTGTAGACTCTCCAGCAGAGCTAGACCCTTTACGTGTTATTACTGCTACCGGCTCTCCGACACAGAGCTTGTAGCGGTATCAGCCTGAGTACTAGTGTTGCTCTCATTTACATATCACATAGATGGTTACATAGTTTACCCTGCTGTTTTATTTAATTTAATTGCACTGCATTTATTTGTCTTATTTTATTTTGTGCCTTGCTATGTCCACTGAGGACCTGGAATGGATTATGTCCCCAGGTTTAGCTGAGGAGAAGTACCCCGAGATATACGGGACAGGAGCTGAGGCTATTGCTGGACTTGATACTGGAGCAGAACTGAACCCTGAAGACGAGGTGACTGCCGAAGACTTCTCCTGAGTACCTGTTCCCGTATTCAGTATTTATTTCATGTTTATCTCTTTTGTTCCTGGCCTGTTGAGCCAGTGTATTCAGACATAAGCCGGATTGTTTCTCCGACTGACTTGTTGTTGCTATTTATTTCCATTTTATTATGCAGTTTATTTTTTTATCTTTATGGATGAGATTAGTGTGACTTGTTGTAGTAGACCTTCTTTACAGCTTAAGTACGCCCTGATGGTTCCATTAAATTGGGTTATCCATCGGTGCGTGCTGCTGGCCATTGCCACGTGTCCAGTCCCTCGATATTTTGGGACTGGGGCGTGACAATTTCGGTTATAAATTTACAGAAGGAGAAGAAGACAACATTTGTGAGAGTTTCTCCAGAAAGAGAGTTCAATAGGAGAAGCTGGAGGCTACAAGAGTTTGAAAAGAGTTCAAGAGGAAGAAGATACAAAGAAAAAAATAGGTAAAAGAGTTTAAGAGTTCAAGAGTTTGAAAAGAGTTCAATAGCAATTTAATTACGTATTTTTCATGTGATGTCCTAATCATAAATACATATGGCTTTTCAAAATGACGGGCGCATACCCGATGGACCTTCAACTCCGGCCATTGAACGTGAGCGAGAGTCTCACATTTCTAGTCTGGTTTTCACAGGATCGGTAATGTAATTTTTAGATAATTGATATTATTGTTGTTAAGCGTATTATATTGTACTAATGATATCTATACATATATTATATAGCGCTATGATTATCCAGATTTAAAATTACGAGAGCATGGTGAGTGGAGGTCATCATGGGAGTTGATTGAAGGCCAAAATTAGGTCTTGGTGGAAGCTTTTGGTTTTTAGTTGTTGACGCTATACGAATTAAGCGTCACGATAGAGACCTGATATTAAGTATCGTTGAGCGATGGTGGCCAATATGCAACATATTTCAGCTACCCTTCGGGGAGATGACGATCACATTAGCAGACGTGGCACAGATTATGGGATTACCTATCAAGGGTAATCCTATATATCTTGACAAAAAGTTGGAAGCAAAATATCTCGTTAGAGAATACCTCGGTGTGGAGCCCCCCTCTCACATGGGAGAAAACAGCATTGTCAAACTCACTTGGCTCTGGTCTACTTTCATGCATGTTGATCATATCGGCCCTACAACAGTTCATGTCGATTCTTCGCAGGTATTTATTTACATGTATTAATTATTGTTAATATTTATTTAATGTAGATGGTATCAATATTCAATTATGTTTTCAGGTGATATATTGCACTAGAGCTTACTTACTGTGTCTATGCGGTGCATTTTTATTTCCCGACGGTACAAAAAATATGATCAACGTGCGACTGCTACCATTTCTTGCGGACATTCATTCCAACACAAAATACGCATGGAGTAAAGCAGTGTTAGCATATTTGTACCACTCTATGACGTCTTTTGTGAGTAAGGTATCAAAAGGTAGAACAACATAAACTATAAGTGAATGTCTAACACTTATACAGGTATGAATAAAAATGAATAATATCTGCTATATTTGTTTGGATCTTATTTGTGTTCTTCTTTGTAGTTCTGGTGTTACGATCACTTCGAGATTGGTAGACCAGTTAGTAAATATAGAGTTGAACAAACAGTATGGCCAACAAACATTCGCTGGATTACTGGAAATACAGATTATGTGCATTGTATGACAAAAGTGGTATCTCTTTACCGGCATCGATTTGACACATTAACCGCCTATGAGGTAAGTATATAATTATTAATTAAATTATTAGATGTTATTTCCGTTCCTATCATTTATTACTTGTTGAATGTCAAATAGGTTGTTTGGCAACCACTAAGTAAGCCACAAGAAGTGAGAGATGGTGAACGTGTTCGCAGTCTCCATAGGTATTATATCATGTACAATGGATCTATCATGTTTCATCCAGTTGATCGTGTTATGCGATAGTTGGGACTAAAATAGATTATACCCCTGGAGACTTTTGCTTCTAGCAGTATCAAATCTAATATGGAAGAGCAGGTTCGTACAAATATGCTTGGTTGGCATTCCAGATTTACCACGCATGGCGTGGAACACATGTCCGAATTGATGACATCGGCGGCAGATTGTAAGTTAAGGGGTATTTCAAATAAATTATACGGTAATAGATATTACATATCCTTTTGTGTTGAAATTTTACAGTGGAGGGTAGTGCCGATTTTCTACGTTGGTATGGATGCCCGCTAGTGCAAAATAGGATGTATAAATTTGAAGAACCTCGGTTCCAGCCATGAGCTTTAGACGATCTGAGCTTGCGTGACAGGAGGGCATGCGATGCTCTAATGGTATGTGTTCTTTTTTACATAAACTATCATCTTTATATATGTTACTTTTATATTCATTGAGTGTGGATTTAAATATTCAGGCGGAGACACTGGCTGATATAGTTGAGAATCCGAAAAGAGATCCAGAAGGGGTTTTAGGGACGACTGTACAATATCTACGCGCACTAATGAGTCCCTGTTTTACTCCACTCGATATACCAGACAGTCATCTTGTAGGCTTAGTGAGACAAAGGCAGGCACGTCCTCGTAGGACACGTGATCGAGGAGCTAGTTCAAGCAATGCAGAGGCACGTCCTCGACAGGTTAGTAAAGGAACAGCCCAAGCTTATGAGGGCATGCCGCAGCATTATGAGGGCACTTCGCAGCCTTCACAGCCTTATGTTGGAATGCCACAACATTACGAGGGATATTCGCAGCCTTACGCTGGCACGTCATAGCCTTACGTTGGTATGTCACAACATTACGAGGGATATATCCAGCCTTACGCTAGCATGTCACAACCTTACGATGGCATGCTACAGCATGACAATGACACATCCCAGAGTTACGAGAGCACATCCCAAAGCAACGATGACACATACAAGATTTACGATGCCACGCCACAGGCTGCTTCTCATGACTGGGATTAGAATTATTACCTGTAAGCCCCCAATTTGGATTTTTCATAATTTTTCCTAATTTCCTGGAATTTTTCTGTAATTAAAACCTAGGCTTTTGATAATTAAATAATTTTCAAATGCTATTTATTAATATTAAAATATTATAGAAATAATATTTTATGGTATAAAATGGAAAACCGGAGATAGGGTAATTTTTCGAGAATTTATTGGACTCCGGAATCAGTTTTAAAGCCCTGAAAACCGATGTAGAAATAAACCGAATTAAACCCGTGCCAAACGCCCAACATCCCCATGAGAGCCGAAGCCAAGCCCAAGGAGCGTTGACCCAGCCCAAATCCTAGGTCAAACCCTAGTCCAAGTTTCTGTATGTATAAATACATAATTTCCTATTCTTTTCTCCACAAACAAAAAGAAAAAAAAAGAAAAAAAAAACAAAAATCCCTAATCCTAAACCTAACCCTAACCCTGGCCGCCACCCCCTTTCCCTGACCCCTCCGGCGAGTCTCTGGCGCCGCACCAGCCGCGTCCACACCGACCCGCCGCCAGGCCACCCGACCTCGGCCTCCTCCGCTACGACTCTGGCGCACCGCCCGCGTCCGCCCTCTCTTCCTTCCTCCTCCACCCGTTCCCGTTGTACGCCTCCGCCGAGAGCTCCGCCTTCACTCCTCTCCCCGCCCGCGACGTCGCCACGCCGCCTCGCTGCTTCGCCGCAACCCCGCCCCGCCAGCCTCTGTAACACCCCGTTCCGCTCAAGCGGACTGCCGTCTCAAACGGCAATCGTGCAGCTGTCCCGACCTGCTTTGCCTCAAATAAGAAGCAAAGGATATCCAGACTTGCCACTACAAGAAATCAACTTTGGCTTTCAGAGGCTCGCTTGGCATATCGCTCTACCGAGGCGAACCATCGCTAAGGTGGGTGGCTACGGTGAACTTGTCTTTGCTTAGCCAGCACACAAAAAATCTGGAATGATACATGCTAGTCGCTAGGTGAATCACCCCCCTGCATGCTAATAAATCCAATGCACCTAGCTAAGGGAATAATCCCAACTTGTATTGCTTGCTAGAACATGGAAATTGAAATACTTCTTATATTCAAACCCTCGCATGCTAGGTCCCTTAACGGCTTCATCTCTCGGCTTACCTTCGGGTCCGAGAAAAATGTGTTTACTTATGTTCCTTAGAAATACATGCTTGTCTGCTTGTAATGTTGCCTTGTTTTCATCCAAACCCCGGAAGACTACTAAGTAGTCGTTCCATGCCTGAACGAACCTGCAAGTATCCGTGTTCACGTGTTCTCGTGTACTCACGTAGCCTGCTTGGCGGAAACGTAATCACGTAGCCTTCTTGGCGAAAACGTAATCACGTAGCCTGCTTGGCGAAACTCACGTAGCCTGCTTGGCGAAATAATGGAATTGGAAAAGACCCTGACCTACATGTCGCGAACAACTCGGAAATGAGGTAAAGTTCCACGGACGGTTCTGGGGCACTGGGGCCGATCCGATCCGGATGGAACTCATCGTTCAGTCTCACGTTCTAGGACGAGATGGTTTGTAGCACTCACGTTCTTGGCTCCATTCCATCTTCGTCACAGACTGAATGCACGTATAGTCTCACGTACTTGGACAGGGTGGTATACGGCGCCTCACGTTCTTGCACGTAGCAAACCATCCTTGTCATTGACTAGATTGGTCCTTTATGGCTATGCCAGCGACTCATGTTCATATAGATAAGTCATCCTCGCTTAGCGGCTATCCGCGTGCGAGTCACTGCATCGCATTAATGAAAACTGAATACCTGAACGATCATGTTAAAAATGACCCTCGTGTTTGCATATGCTTTGCCTCCTGGCTTATACTTGCCATGCTTGAAATAACAATGTTGCCTCAAATGTTTGCCTTGGACAGGGAAGGAGATGGTAAGTTGGTAAGTCTCGCCGTGTTTTCTCTCATGTTGCACGGCGCACTGCCCGACACGTTAGGCTATTCAATATTTGCATGAAACTGATCATAAGGCAACTAGAAAGACAACTTAATAGTTGTGCACGGAACTTATATTACGTGTTTGGATTTATCGAACGGGCGAGTAGCTTCCCCACCAGTGCATTCAAAGTACTGATAATCCACCAGTTTGTGTGCAGGGTACGGGAGAACCTCGTTCGGTGCGGATGCCTCCTTCGTGCGTGCTAAGGCCAGAAGCTCCCTCTGAAGCCTTGCAATGGTGCATCCGGGACTGAAACGCCTATACAAGACAAAATATTGGAGCGTCGTCTGACCATCGCCTGTACAAACATTCCACAATTGTAGCCACTTGGCACGCTTTTACTGTTTTAGAGAGAGAGGCTTGAACGACTTGTAATCTCGGCTATACGCCGCTTGTAACACATGTTTATATCAATAAAAGAGTTGCTTTACTTCAAACTTATGTTCCAATGCTTCCGCTATATTGTCGACTCAGTGAACCTGTTACCGAATCGCTATGCGTTCATGACTCCGCTGCACTCGGATAATCTGTGCGACTTTGTGGCTTAGAACTCTTACCGCCAGCCAATGAACCATGGCCTTGCACGTGCGTGGCTCACGCTCGTGCGGCATCACGCCCGGATGGGTCAAGCGATCGTTCCGCGGGAGCGCTGGCGAGGGTGATTCCCGCCTAGCGGGAACGGCCGATTTGCCTGTGGGAGATCGGGGCGTGACATGTTGGTATCAGAGCCTGGCTTCTACGCCTTTGGCCTTCAATTTGATATCTCTATTTTGAAAGCTCATTTGTGGGTTATGTGCACACTCTCTCTCTCAATGCCTCGATGGGATGTTCCAACAATAAGTCTAAATACTTTCAAAATGCGTTTTGAATGATATGATTCCTTGTCTGGTTGTATGCTACGAGTGGCCTTTGTGCCAACCTGTGCGAACCCTTGAGAGTATCGCTAGTTGCTTGTCCGATTTCACTAACTCTAAGTTTGGTTGAATGCATCTATTCGAGGGACGCCTTGAACTAGTGCACCATCCAAGACTTAAGAAAAGGTGAAACTCGAGTGCTGAGACTTCGCTATCACTAAGCTGGTTGACGTGTTCACGCTAGAAGTGCACTTCGAAAGTGTGCACGATCCAGTCTAAGCGATATGCTGATTTCGAAGCTTGTACAAGTGAATATCCAAATGGAACAAGTACAACGACTTGTCTAGGATTGCCTCAACCCTAGATCACTGTTTATCCTTAGTAAGTCTCGAGGACGAGACTTTTTCTAAGTTGGGTAGGATGTAACATCCCGTTCCGCTCAAGCGGACTGCCGTCTCAAACGGCAATCGTGCAGCTGTCCCGACCTGCTTTGTCTCAAATGAGAAGCAAAGGATATCCAGACTTGCCCCTACAGGAAATCAACTTCGGCTTTCAGAGGCTCGCTTGGCGTATCGCTTTACCGAGGCGAACCATCGCTAAGGTGGGTGGCTACGGTGAACTTTTTTTTGCTTAGCCAGCACACAAAAAATCTGGAATGATACATGCTAGTCGCTAGGTGAATCACCCCCCTGCATGCTAATAAATCCAACACACCTAGCTAAGGGAATAATCCCAACTTGTATTGCTTGCTAGAACATGGAAATTGAAATACTGCTTATATTCAGACCCTCGCATGCTAGGTCCCTTAACGGCTTCATCTCTCGGCTTACCTTCGGGTCCGAGCAAAACATGTTTACTTATGTTCCTTAGAAACGCATGCTTGTCTACTTGTAATGTTGCCTTATTTTCATCCAAACCCCGGAAGACTACTAAGTAGTCGTTTCGTGCCTGAACGAACCTGCAAGTATCCGTGTTCACGTGTTCTCGTGTACTCACGTAGCCTGCTTGGCGGAAACGTAATCACGTAGCCTTCTTGGCGAAAACGTAATCACGTAGCCTGCTTGGCGAAACTCATGTAGCCTGCTTGGCGAAATAATGGAATTGGAAAAGACCCTGACCTGCATGTCGCGGATAACTCAGAAATGAGGTAAAGTTCCACGGACGGTTCCGGGGCACTGGGGCCGATCCGATCCGGATGGAACTCATCGTTCAGTCACACGTTCTAGGACGAGATGGTTTGTAGCACTCACGTTCTTGGCTGCATTCCATCTTCGTCACAGACTGAATGCACGTATAGTCTCACGTACTTGGACAGGGTGGTATGCGGCACCTCACGTTCTTGCACGTAGCAAACCATCCTTGTCATTGACTAGATTGGTCCTTTATGGCTATGCCAGCGATTCATGTTCATATAGATAAGTCATCCTCGCTTAGCGGCTATCCGCGTGCGAGTCACTGCATTGCATTAATGAAAACTGAATACCTGAACGATCATGTTAAAAATGACTCGTGTTTGCATATGCTTTGCCTCCTGGCTTATACTTGCCATGCTTGAAATAACAATGTTGCCTCAAATGTTTGCCTTGGACAGGGAAGGAGATGGTAAGTTGGTAAGTCTCGTCGTGTTTCCTCTCATATTGCATGGCGCACTGCCCGACACGTTAGGCTATTCAATATTTGCATGAAACTGATCCTAAGACATCTAGAAAGACAACTTAATAGTTGTGCACGAAACTTATATTACGTGTTTGGATTTGTCGAGCGGGCGAGTAGCTTCCCCACCAGTGCGTTCAAAGTACTGATAATCCACTAGTTTGTGTGCAGGGTGCGGGAAAACCTCGTTCGGTGCGGATGCCTCCTTCGTGCGTGCTAAGGCCAGAAGCTCCCTCTGAAGCCTTGCAACGGTGCATCCGGGACTGAAGCGCATATACAAGACATAATATTGGAGCATCGCCTGACCATCGCCTGTACAAACATTCCACAATTGTAGCCACTTGGCACGCTTTTACTGTTTCAGAGAGAAAGGCTTGAGCTACTTGTAATCTCGACTATACGCCGCCTGTAACACATGTTTATATCAATAAAATAGTTGCTTTACTTGAAACTTGTGTTCCAATGCTTCCGTTATATTGTCGACTCAGTGAACCTGTTACCGAATCGCTATGCGTTCATGACTCCGCTGCACTCGGATAATCTGTGCGACTCTGTGGCTTAGAACTCTTACCGCCAACCAATGAACCATGGCCTTGCACTGGCATGGCTCACGCTCTTGCGGCATCACGCCCGGATGGGTCAAGCGATCATTCCGCGGGAGCGCTGGCGAGGGTGATTCCCGCCTAGCGGGAACGGCCGATTTGCCTGCGGGAGATCGGGGCGTGACAGCCTCCTCCGGGCAGCAGCCGTCGGCCACGCCTCCCTCTCTTTCTTCTTCCTCCTCCAGCAGCCTGTAGCCCCGCAGCAGCCGGCCGCCCGTCCCCCGCCCGCTCCGGCGCGCCGCCGCCTCCGGCCAGTGCCTCCTCCGCTGCCCCCGGCCTCCCTCCGGCCCGCCTCCGACCGCCGCAGCTCCGGCCAACATAAGCCCAATCCATAACCATAGCACCCGAATTCGGTCAAGACACGGCTCACTTCGTGTCGACTCGGACACGACTCGGACACGTGAATTTTTAGTTTCTGGAGCCCTGTTCAGGTAGCATTTTCTCTCTCCTTGTTATTCCTTTTTTGATTCCGTCTGTTGCAACGCATAGACTGTATAACCCTCTCGATGCCCGTGCAACCCGTACGGTGCATGGCATCCTGTGGCGATCGCAAACCGCGATCCAAAAACAGGAAAACCAATGCCTTGTTTCGCCCCGGAACTGAGTACGCTCCGCCAAACGGGATGACTTGGTCGCACGCGGTCTTTACCGAAACGTGCGCGCCGTTGATACGGACGTGCAGAATTTCGCAGAAGTCGATTCGGATGTGCATGCACACCGAAATCAACACGTATCCGCCGACAACGCCCCGTAACCGCCTATTCTGGAACACGCTTTAACTTTGTTTACACACGTCGGATCGAGACGAAACTTGCGCCATCGGACTCGTAGCAATACGCTGGTCCTGTGACCCAAGTTTGGTTAGATTCTGAGAACGTTGACAGAATCACGTATCGTGGGCCCCACAGGCTCTACTTGACGGGCGATTTTGTGATCGGCTCATCGAAATTCAATTCTGGAAGATCCGTTGGGTTCGTATCATCGTTCCTGGCCTGTTGACACTAAGTTGGACAAATTTGGAGACCTTTGACCCTGACACATTTTTCGGTGCAAACCGGCCCACATGTGGACCCCGCTTTGACCGAAAATGTTATTTTTGCCCTTGTGTCCAAATTGGACATAAGGATAGGCATTTTTAGCTATTTAATATTTTCTGAATCTAATGGTGATGTTTCTTTCAGCAACCGGAGTAGTACCTGCAGAACCCGCTGATACCAGAGCTACAATTGGAGCCAGAGCCCCAGGCAAGTGTACCTTGCCAAAACTTGCAGTCCTTGTTACTTATTTCCTTGGCTTATATAGATATATATATTGTAGTTCATGCTTGACCTAGGACCGTGTGACTTTACTTAGCGTCTGATTCATAGTCGGGTGCCAACACCGTATGCGGCGTTGTGTATTGTCATCTAGACATGGATACTGAGACCCCATCTTTCTCGTACTTGTCCTATCAAGTACATTATAACCCAGGACACTTGACACTATTCATGAGACGGAATCTTTCTGAGATATTCATGTTAATTCTGTATAGGATACAGGTTTTATGACATAGACATTATATTTCTAGACATTATATGACTTGTTGTATTAGATATGATCTTACGTGACATGGACATAGGACCTCATGGACATGAGACGTATGATTACATTGGGTGGGAAGAGACACACAGGCTACAGGTTGATTTTATATTATGCCAGTGTCTAAGTCTTTCGCTGAGCTAGACGACCACATGATATCACTGCTACCGGCTCCTCGACACAGAGCTTGTATTGGTTTTACCCTAAGTTCTAGTGCTGCTCTCATCTTGCATATCACTTAGCTGGTTATTTAGTGTTTTCCTATTGTTCCATTTATTTGCTGGAGAGACACACAGGCTACAGGTTGATTTTATATTATGCCGGAGTCTTAGTCTCTCTCCGAGCTAGACAACTACATGATATCACTGCTACCGGCTCTCCTACACAGAGCTAGTAGAAGTCTCAGCCTGAGTACTGGTGATGTTCTCACCGGTATTTCACCTAGATGGTTACATATTTACCCTGCTTATTTCATTTACTATTTTACTGCATTTATGTTGGCTTATATTATATGTACCTTGTTATGTCCCCTGAGGACCTGGATCCAGATTATGTCCCCAGGATTAGCTGACGAGATCTATCCCGAGGTATACGGAACCGAGCATTAGCATTAGCAGGAGCAGGTGCCTACCTTGGAGCAGAACCAGGATCTGAGGACGAGATTGTACCAGAGGACTTCTCTTGAGTATTGGCTTGAGATACTCATTTATTTCAGTTTATAGTTATTTTATTTCCAGTCTATTTCATTGATGTACCAGACTTGTTCTCGGATTGTTCTTCGAGACACTTTTATTCAGACTTGTTAGTTTATATTTATTTGTATTTATTCTGGCATTTGATCTGTGATTATCTGTTGTGGATGAGATTAGAATAGACGGTGACTTGTATCATTGGACCTACTTATTGTTATATTACAGCTTAAGCATGCCCCGATGGATCCATTAAATTGGGCTTGTCCATCGGTGTGTGCTGCTGGCCATTATCATGCGTTCGGTCCCTCGGTATTTTGGGACTGGGGCGTGACATAGTTTTTGTGGTGGCCCATACAGGTCAACGACTAAATTGTTCGGTTTCAACTAAGGGACCGAGCAAGCCTGCAATAAGAATAGGATAAGTTTTTAGGATCTCATCCACTTGCTTGAAACGTTCTTGACATCTATATCGAATTCGATTTAAATTCTTGACTTGCATCCTGCCTTGATTTCTGTACGCCTCTTATAGTTTATTTTGATGCAGAGCAATGGATTCACAAGCACGCGACGAGACTCATCCAGAAACACCACAAGGTGCTGTGATAACCAACGGAGATGAAGTGACACCAGTTAGTGAAGGTCCATCATCACAGCAAGCAAGTCAGCATGTCACGCCCCAGTCCCAAAATATCGAGGGACTGGACACGTGGCAATGGCCAGCAGCACGCACCGATGGACAACCCAATTTAATGGATCCATCAGGACATGCTTAAGCTGTAGTCTAACAGGACATAGAGCAATTGTTACGAGTCTCAGGTATTTCTAATCTCATCCACAGAATAAACACAGATTTATGCCAGAAATATTGCAAATGGAAATAAATAAGCAATATCAAATAAGTATCTCGGGAAATAATCCGAGAATCAGTCTGTTACATTAAAGGAAATAGACAGGAAATAAATCAACAGAAAATAGAAATACTGAGCAATGAAGCCGGTACTCAGGAGAAGTCTTCTGCCACTATCTCATCCTCGATTCCTGGTTCTGCTCCAAGGAGTGCTCATGTACCGTATACTTCAGGGTAGTTCTCGTCAGCTGTACCTGGGGACATAATCCGGATCCAGGTCCTCAGGGGACAGCAAGGTACAGAAAATACAAGCCAAAATAAAAGCAGTACAGCAGATAATTAAACAAGAGGGTAAGCTATGTAACCAGCTAAGTGATATGCAATATGAGAGCAGCACTAGAACTCAGGCTGAAGCCACTACAAGCTTTGTGTCGGGGAGCCGGGTAGCGGCAATAACTATGAATTATACTATAAAATATACTATGTTTTATATATATAATATCAGCCTGTAGTCTGTGTGTCTCTCCCCACCCAATGTAATTCCACGTCTCATGTCCACGATGTCTCATGTCCATGTCACACACGATTATAACTAATGCAGCAAGTCAGATATCTATGAATCAATGCCTATGAATGTAATGTCTAGGTCATAAAACATGCATCCTATACAGAATCTGTCACTACCACTTTTCCAAGCAAGGGCATTTGTGTAAATTCACCATTTTGAATAATTATGTATTAATTAAATTGCTGAGTTTTATAAACTAAATATAATTGTGAGTGATATTTGTTTTTAGGTCAAACCTAGAACGCATCAGGACAAACCCTAATAAGTAAACCCTAAATTGTAAACCAAATTCTAAAGAACCCTAGAATTCAAATTTTAGGTTGGAAACCCCAGCCCTAGACTGACTAAATCTTAGTTAATTAGGTTTTGCATGACCTAACCTAGGGGTTTAACCTAAAACAATGCATTAGAAACCCTAGCTAGGTTTAATATAAAAGGGAAGCTTCTCACAAAGCCATCCTTCATGTAGAAAGGAGAAACCCTAGCCTCCATCAAGAGAAACCATCTTCCCACCCAATTTTCGAGATTTAACCCTAGGGCTTCCATCCTCCTCCTCCAAAGCAAGAAAAGCAAGAAACTTGGGTCAAGAAGCCTTGGAGAAGAAGAACCTCCATTGAAGAAGCCATCTCCCTAGGTAAAATCCTATTTTTATTCATTTTAATTCTGTTTTCTGTTGTTCATACCCATTAGGAAACACCCTTGCTGTGTAGTTCGATTTTTAGGGTTTTGGATTGGGTTTTGGTGACCAACATGGGGTTTTCCCCAATTATCAGGAACCCTAACCCTAGGTATTTGTAGGGAGACTGATTTCATCACATATGGGTAGGTTGAACTCGATTCTTAGGGTTTGGATTGGGAATTTATGGGTTTGTATGTATATTGGTTTTCTGCACTGCAATGTGTTTGATGAAATGTTCATTTAGGAGTTATCCATCTAGGTATTCGAATCTATGCATGTTTTGATTTATAAACCTATATACATCATATATTTGCCTGTGTTTTAACTATTTGTTGGTTTTCCTGTGCACTAGAAGAGGGTTCTGTGCACAGTCGGGTTCAGCTGTGTAGAACTCTGAGTATTGGGAGAAAGGCGGGAGAAATTATGTATCAGTGAACCTAGTTGATGACTGTGTGTACAGTGCAGTCGGGCTTGGGAGAGATGTACTGTGTATGTGCAGAATTCTGTGCATTGGGGAGTTCTATGCAGTGTAGGTTCGGGTTTGTGCTATGTGCACTGTGGAATCCTGAGCAGTCGAGTTGGGGGAGCTGGGGGCATTATGTTCAGTATAGTTGCTGCAGAAAAAAAAAAGAAAAAAAAAAACTGAGTATCAGTCATGTATCTCAGTGAGAACTGTGTGATTCAGAGAGAGAGAGAGAGTGTAGTTCATACTTTAAAACCTGGAAATTAATATATCTATGTATGTGTGAGATGCCTAAGTGTCTGTGTATGCCTCAGAATTCCCAGGTTGGTTAGAAACATAACATATATGTGCAGTGAGATTGTGTATCCAGACCTGAGTATACCTATGTGTGTTTGGGTTAGGATATAGTGTGTGTCTCAGTGTTTATGTATTTGTGTCTGTGTATAGGTCTAGTATCAGTGAATTATTGTATGTATCAGTGTGTAGTTGTGTCTGTGTGACCCTGTTTGAAGAGTGTCCCAAGTTTTTATTTATCAATAGCAGTATACTGTGTAGTGAGTTCTGTGTGACAGTGTAGTTGTGGATTAGCTAGGTGTGAGCATACTGTGGGTATGCACCTACCTGTGTATGTATCCTAGAACCTAGCACCTTGTGCCTCAATATCAGTGTTTACCTATGTGTTAATGTGTGAGGGTGTGTCCTTGTTCAGAATGTGTCTGTGTGTGTAGGCTTTTTATGTATTCTGTGTGTTATGTAGTGTGTGTAGAGTGTTTTGTCCCAGATTTTTGTGTATGTGCAGAATTCTGTGTTAGATAGCTATGTGTAGCTGTGTATTAGTGGGTAGATGAACAAATGAACCAATGTGTGTTTTGTGTCATCTGTGTGTGTGTGTATTTTCAGTATGTAGGATTTTAATTCCAATATGTTGGACTGTGCTGTGCAGTGAATTAGGTGTGTGTGAGTGAGGGATTTGTATCAGTAGCTAGTTAGGGTAGAGTGTGTCAGTGGTGATTATGTATCTGTGCATTTGGACTGAGAAGTGATTCTCAGTATCCCTGAGTTAAGGTATGTGAGCAGTCTTTTAGTGAGGGAATTTTAGTTATTAGTTAACATGTGTTAGGGGTTAAGAGAGTATCAGTTCAGTGTCTCAATGTGAGGTGACTGAGTTAGCTGTGTCTCAGCATTACCTATCTCTGTGTGTAGGTATGAGTATCAATAACTGTGCATGCCTATGTATGTGCATTGGGGGAGGTCCTGTGCAGGAATACCTATGTGTTAAATGTGTGTGCTGTGCCAGTTTTCAAAACTGTGCAGTGTGCATTAAGGGAAATTCTGTACAGTGAGATCAGTGAGAAATTCCAGGTTCTATGTATTATGTGTGTGAGAATGCCTGAGAGTGTATCCTAGTATTTCTGTGTGTAGTCCAGTAGGGTGTAGGTAATGTATCAGTATCCAGTGGCTGTGTCTATGTGTATCCAGGTCAATTTTTCTGTGGGTAGCAGTGTCTACTTGTGTGTGGATGAAGGATAGTGTTGGTGTAGGGTGTCTCAGTTAATTAGAACTGTGTGTGTGCAACTATGTATCATTAAGTGAGTACCTATGTGTATGAAATCAATTGTATTTAGCATTGTTTAAATTGGTATCATGTATAGTAGGTAAGGTTAGATACCAAATAGGTATTAGGTATTAAGTTACTAGTTAAGTTATTAACTAATATAAGTTAGGTACCCTTAGTATGATATATAATTAGACTAGTGGACCTAGTATTGACCAGTAAACCTCAGAAATGACCTAGAAACCTCGTATTTAAATTGTTAAACATGTTATTCTTTTGATTTAATATCTGACATTAATATTCCATAAATAGGTCATTGTGATCCCACTTTGGACATCGATCCTCACACCTTGCTCAGGACCACAGGCGAGTACATTCTCTGACAGTTTTCATTGTTGATTACTTCTATAAATTGTAGTGTATTACATACTTGATTCCGACACTATGGATACACGGGTTAGCACCCTAGATCCCCATCATGAGGAGTCGTGATTGGAATCCATCGTGCTAGCTGGGGGATGGGAAACTATTAATAGATTATGTGATCATATCCAAATCCTTTACATGCATCATAGCTCACCCCACTTCTCACGTCGGGTGCGGCCTGACCATCTTACATGCATCATAGCTGTTATATATGATTAACCTGACCACTACATGCATCATAGCTAACCATATGGTTAGCCTGACCTACAAGAATCATAGTTAATCATATATAACCAGCCTGATCAAGTCCCAAGCCGATCACATGATAAACTAATATTTCAAACACTTAGCTAGATGTTTTATCTTTATTCAGATTTACTTGTTCTAGCATTCACTGTTTATTGTTCATTGCTAGATGCTCTATTGTCTATTTCATTTTCTCCTGTACTTCTCATTTTCAGCATTTATTTCCATCTTGTATCTCTTACACTGTTTATAGACTTTGTCAATTTAATGAAACTGCTGTTAGTGCTTGTGCTTCGCTCCAATCCTGACTGGATAACATTTTTCAGAGGACCTGGAGGATCTTTGCCCCACTCATTACGGCCCAGGATTAGAGGGTGGTTTCACTCCAGAAACCCCAGAGGAGTTGCCTAGCCTAGAGGAGAACGTACCTGGCTGCTCTTAGACTACTTTTTTCTGCATTATTGTTTTAGACTGAGACTGAGATATATTTATTATTTTGTGACTTTGTGAGGTCATCTAGACCCAGGATTTGAGTTGGATTATTGTGGTTGGTTTTTTTAGAACTCTTTTCTATTCTTATCGTGCTATGATTTCTATTAGCTTGTGATTGAGTATATCATAGAACTGTGGATTGTTATCATTGTCCTCCGTACGGAGTTGAGATTATTGACAGGATATATATTGTTTAGACCTAGACAGCGTTCTACCGCCGATGCTGCGGCGTAGGCTGGACGTACCCACGACTCATGCCCAAATTCCGGGTGCGGGTCGTGACACGTTTTTAGTGGTGGCCCATGCAGGTCCAGCTTCGTAAGTTGTGCGGTGTCGTGGTAGTGCGACAACTTAGTTGTACTACTGCGAGCCTGTTTTAGGAAATAGGATTTAGGCCGAGGATATGCTCAATCACAATTAGGAAATTCTGATTCTTATGACATTACTCTTAATGATTTTCCTTTAGAAATTTACTGTCCTTCCTTGATGATATCGTATCTATTGCTTTAATTGATTCTTTCGATCTGTCTTCAGGATGCCGAGGACCAGGTCCCAGAGACTCGGAGCCGCAGCTTCAGAGAGGTCTGCCACCTCTCGCCCTGCCGGACAGGCATCCGCAGCACCTCCTACATCTCCAGTATATGTGGGAGTGTCTGCAGCATTCGGGGGTCCTCCACCACCAGTTCAGAGGGTCCCCACAGCTACGACGGGGCCTCTACCACCACCACCAGTTCAGCATCCAGGAGGTGTGCCCGTCGATGGGGCACAGATGTTCGCCTTGATTCAGGGCATGGTCGATGCCCAGAGGACGTCGGCAGAGGCCCAGAGAGTGCAGGCTGAGGCACATCAGGCCCAAACAGAGATGATAAGGGTGAACATGGAGAATGCTCACCAAGTGGCTCTCCAGGCTGTGGAGAGAGTCACTCAGCAGCAGCAGCGTCCTGATCAGCACCACCAGAGGCCGGGCACCATTGTGGATTTCAAGAGGATGATGCCTCGGGAGTTCAAGGGGACAGAAGGGATACTCTACGCCGATGATTGGCTAGAGGACATCGAGAGGAACTTGCGCTTGGCGCAGCTTCCAGAGGCCCTCCAGATCGAGGCCGCTGGCAGCCAGATGTTCGACATTGCCTTGACGTGGTTTCGCACGGAGCCGAGACTCTTGCGTAGGGGACTCACTTGGGAGGATTTCAAGGAACTCTTCAAAGAAAAGTTCTTTCCTGATGTTGCCCTGGGAGCTTTGGAGAGTCAGTTCCATGACTTAGCCCAAGGGAGCTCGTCCGTCGATGAGTATGCCGCAGAGTTTTCCCGCCTGAGCCGCTTCGCGCCGTCGATGATTAGGGATCCGGGGGACAGGGCCCGGAAATTCAGAAAGGGGCTGACAAGGGAGATCAAGTCTCGCACGTCGGGACGTCGCACAGCTACCTACGAGGGCATATTAATGGATGCCCAAGTAGCCGAGGACGACTTGGGCCTCAGGCCCAAGAGGGGACGCGATGGTTCCGGAGGAGCAAACAGTAGTGCGGGACCAGGCAAGCGTCCACACTTTCAGCAGCATCAGAGGCCCTTTCAGCAGCAGCACCAGCAGCACCAGGCACCAGCCCAAGGGCAGGTTCAGCAACAGCAGCAGAGGCAGACTCAGCCCGCCATCCAGTGTGCGTACTGCGGGAAGATGGGACATACTAGAGATATCTGCAGGAAGAGATTGGGCTCATGTCTGTCCTGCGGATCGACGACACACCAGCTGAAGGATTGTCCTACCTTTTGTCCAGGTCAGGATGGAGCAGCCGCCCAGAGAGGATCAGACAGGGTACCTACCGTACCAGGAGGCCAACAACAGAGGGGACCACTTCCACCACAACATCAGAAGTTCGCCCAGCACCAGCAGCAGAGAGGTGTACCCCAGGGGCGAGCGTACGCCATGGCAGTCGAGGAGATCGAGCCAGCAGGAGACTTGATCACAGGTTCGGTTCTTCTCGATTGTATTCCCGCATTTACCTTATTCGATTCTGGCGCTTCCCATAGTTTTGTGTCTGTATCATATGCACTTCAACATCATTTAGACACAGAACCATTAGCTAGGACTTGCAAGATCATGACTGGTGGAGGTATTATCCTAGTTCGTGATCACTGCAAGGACCGGAGAGTGTCAGTAGGAGGCCGAGACTTGAGCGTGAGTTTACTCGTTATGCCACTTCCGGGGTACGATATTGTGCTCGGAATGGACTGGTTGAGTAGACATCATGCTACTATAGATTGTTATAGAGGCAGAGTATTGTTTAGACCACCAGGAGAGCCGGAGTTTGAGGTTGTCAAGGAAGCAGCGGAACAGAGGAGGAGCACGTTTTACGGAGCCAGGACGGAAGAAGAGGAGTTGCCACATCCTCTAATAGCAGAGTTCCTGGATGTATTTCCAGAGGAGTTGCCAGGCTTGCCGCCAGACAGAGATGTTGAGTTCTCTATAGACTTGGTTCCAGGAGCGGAGCCCATTTCACAACATGTCTATAGAGTCAACAACAGCGAGCTGGCAGAACTGAAGAAGCAAGTTGAGGAGTTGCAGGACAAAGGCTTCATCAAATCTAGTTCATCACCATGGGGAGCTCCGGTATTGTTCGTACCGAAGAAGGACGGCACGGTGCGTATGTGCATTGATTATAGAGCTTTGAACAATATCACTATCAAGAACAAGTATCCGCTGCCGAGGATAGATGATCTTTTCGATCAATTGAGCGGGGCGAGAGTGTTTTCAAAGATAGATTTAAGGTCAGGCTATCACCAGGTGAAGGTGAAGAAAGAAGACACGCCGAAGATAGCTTTTCGGACCAGATACGGCCAGTTTGAGTTCATGGTGATGCCATTTGGTTTAACCAATGCACCGGCAGTATTCATGAACCTGATGAACAAGGTGTTCCACCAGTACCTTGACAAGTTCGTGGTAGTGTTCATCGACGATATTCTTGTGTATTCCAAGACCCCGGAGGAGCACGAAGAGCACCTGAGGTTGGTCTTAGAGACTCTCAGGAGGGAGAAGCTGTACGGGAAACTCTCTAAGTGTGAATTCTTCCTTGACAAGGTCAAATTTCTTGGGCATGTGGTATCGGGTGACGGAATCTCTGTAAACCCAAAGAAGATCGAGGCAGTGGAGTCGTGGGCTACCCCCAGTTCGGTAGCTGAGATCAGGAGTTTTCTCGGGCTAGCAGGATACTACAGGAGGTTTGTACAAGACTTCTCCAAGATTGCAGCGCCGATGACCAAATTGACTAGGAAAGATGTGGATTTTGTCTGGACGGAGGAGTGCCAGGCTGCATTTGATGAACTAAAGAAGAGGTTGACAACAGCTCCAGTTTTGACGTTGCCAGCAGGGACAGGTGGTTTCACCATATACAGTGATGCTTCAGGGAAGGGTCTGGGATGCGTTCTTCAGCAGCACGGGAAGGTAATTGCCTATGCTTCCAGGCAGTTACGCCCTCATGAAAAGAACTATCCCACCCATGATTTGGAGTTGGCAGCAGTTATCTTCGCTCTAAAGCTGTGGAAGCATTATCTGTACGGAGAACGTGTGGAGATCTTCACAGACCACAAGAGCTTGAAGTACGTCTTCACACAGAAGGAGCTGAACATGAGGCAGAGGAGGTGGTTAGAGTTGATGAAGGACTTTGACATCTCACTGCAGTACCACCCAGGGAAAGCCAACGTAGTCACCGATGCCTTGAGCTGGTATCCGATGGCTATGTATTTGACGACAGATAGACATTTGTTGGCTGATTTGGAGAGCTTGGAGATTAAAGTGTTAGTTCCCGGTTCTGAGATTCAGATGTGGGGATTGCAGATACAGTCCGAGCTGATGGACAGGATCAGAGCGGCGCAGTATGATGATGAGGCCTTGAGGAGTATCAGGGCACAGGTTCAGATAGGGTTGTCGGACGACTTTACTATCGCAGATGATGGTTCTTTATGGCATGGCACGAGGATATGTGTGCCAAGCGGGGAGCTGCGCGAGGAGGTTTTACAGGAGGCACACCGCTCTCAGTACTCGATGCATCCCGGTGCCAACAAGATGTATCGAGACTTGAGGGAGCACGTATGGTGGTATGGAATGAAGCGCGAGGTAGCACGCTTCGTATCCCGGTGTCTAGTGTGCCAGCAGGTAAAGGCAGACCGGCAGAGACCAGGTGGGTTGCTTCAACCTTTACCGATCCCAGAGTGGAAATGGGAGCACGTGACCATGGATTTTATTTCAGGGCTTCCACGTTCTCCAGAAGGGAAGGACGCGATTTGGGTCATCGTGGACAGGTTGACCAAATCAGCCCATTTCTTACCTTTCAAAGTGGGTACATCGACAGAGAGGCTAGCAGAGATGTACGTGCGACAGATTGTTAGACTTTATGGAGTTCCTGTGAGCATCGTCTCGGATCGGGATAGTCGTTTCACTTCCCACCTCTGGAGGAGTCTACAGGCTAGCTTGGGCACTCAGCTCAAGTTCAGTTCCGCATATCACCCCCAGACAGACGGGCAGTCTGAACGGACTATTCAGACTCTCGAGGATATGCTACGCACTTGCGTTCTAGATCTCGGAGGTTCTTGGGAGGATCATCTGCACCTGGTAGAGTTCGCTTACAACAACAGCTACCAGGCCAGCATCGAGATGTCACCATTTGAGGCTCTTTATGGACGGAGGTGTCGTACACCGCTATCGTGGGACGACGTTGGAGAGAGAGCCTTGCTAGGACCAGAAATGG
The DNA here is from genome assembly GCA_036927795.1 of Iris macrosiphon. Classification (NCBI taxonomy): domain Eukaryota; kingdom Viridiplantae; phylum Streptophyta; class Magnoliopsida; order Asparagales; family Iridaceae; genus Iris; species Iris macrosiphon. The sequence continues at coordinate 162,729,622 of JAYESA010000006.1, read as the reverse complement.
TCGTGGATGTAGCAAAAAAGGTAAAACTCATCAGAGACAGACTGCGAGTGGCGCAGGACAGACAGTGGCATTGGGCCGATAGCCACCGTAGACCCCTTGAGTTTCAGGTATAGATTGTTATTTTGGTTTGTGTTTGTTTGTTAGACTGCATGTTGAGACTGTTTTGTTTTAGGTTGGCGACCTAGTATTCCTACGGATTTCTCCGACGCGTGGCACGATTCGTTTTGGCAGAGGCGGGAAGCTTAGCCCACGCTACATCGGACCCTTCGGTATTCTTGCGAGGGTAGGTGCAGTGGCGTATAGACTGGACTTGCAGCCTGCATTGGAGGGAGTGCATGATGTGTTCCACGTGTCGCAACTGAGACGGTACGTGACAGACCCTAGTCATGTACTAGATCACTCGGAGATTGAGGTTGGTCCGACGCTCAGCTACCCCGAGCAGCCCGTAGAGATCTTGGACCGCAGAGAGAAGGTGTTGCGGAACCAAACTATTCCTTTGGTTCGTGTTGCATGGAGACATCACTCTCCAGGGGAGTCGACCTGGGAGAGAGAGGACGAAATGCGCGAGCAATACCCGTATCTCTTCTAGACTTGAGGTATTCCTTTTCTGATTTCATTCTTGTTCTAGTTCAGTCCAATTTCGAGGACGAAATTTCTTTTAGGAGGGTAGACTTGTCACTACCACTTTTCCAAGCAAGGGCATTTGTATAAATTCACCATTTTGAATAATTATGTATTAATTAAATTGCTGAGTTTTATAAACTAAATATAATTATGAGTGATATTTGTTTTTATGTCAAACCCTAGAACGCATCAGGACAAACCCTAATGAGTAAACCCTAAATTGTAAACCAAATTCTAGAGAACCCTAGAATTCAAATTTTAGGTTGGAAACCCCAGCCCTAGACTGACTAAACCTTAGTTAATTAGGTTTTGCATGACCTAACCTAGGGGTTTAACCTAAAACAATGCATTAAAAACCCTAGCTAGGTTTAATATAAAAGGGAAGCTTCTCACAAAGCCATCCTTCATGTAGAAAGGAGAAACCCTAGCCTCCATCAAGAGAAACCATCTCCCCCCCCAATTTTCGAGATTTAACCCTAGGGCTTCCATCCTCCTCCTCCAAAGCAAGGAAAGCAAGGAACTTGGGTCAAGAAGCCTTGGAGAAGAAGAACCTCCATTGAAGAAGCCATCTCCCTAGGTAAAACCCTATTTCTATTCATTTTAATTCTGTTTTCTGTTGTTCATACCCATTAGGAAACACCCTTGCTGTGTAGTTCGATTTTTAGGGTTTTGGATTGGGTTTTGGTGACCAACATGGGGTTTTCCCCAATTATCAGGAACCCTAACCCTAGGTATTTGTAGGGAGACTGATTTCATCACATATGGGTAGGTTGAACTCGATTCTTAGGGTTTGGATTGGGAATTTATGGGTTTGTATGTATATTGGTTTTCTGTACTGCAATGTGTTTGATGAAATGTTCATTTAGGAGTTATCCATCTAGGTATTCGAATCTATGCATGTTTTGATTTATAAACCTATATACATCATATATTTGCCTGTGTTTTAACTATTTGTTGGTTTTCCTGTGCACTAGAAGAGGGTTCTGTGGACAGTCGGGTTCAGCTATGTAGAACTCTGAGTATTGGGAGAAAGGGGGGAGAAATTATGTATCAGTGAACCTAGTTGATGACTGTGTGTACAGTGCAGTCGGGCTTGGGAGAGATGTACTGTGTATGTGCAGAATTCTGTGCATTGGGGAGTTCTGTGCAGTGTAGGTTCGGGTTTGTGCTATGTGCACTGTGGAATCCTGAGCAGTCGAGTTGGGGGAGCTGGGGGCATTATGTTCAGTATAGTTGCTGCAGAAAAAAAAAAGAAAAAAAAAAACTGAGTATCAGTCATGTATCTCAGTGAGAACTGTGTGATTCAGAGAGAGAGAGAGTGTAGTTCATACTTTAAAACCTGGGAATTAATATATCTATGTATGTGTGAGATGCCTAAGTGTCTGTGTATGCCTCAGAATTCCCAGGTTGGTTAGAAACATAACATATATGTGCAGTGAGATTGTGTATCCAGACCTGAGTATACCTATGTGTGTTTGGGTTAGGATATAGTGTGTGTCTCAGTGTTTATGTATTTGTGTCTGTGTATAGGTCTAGTATCAGTGAATTATTGTATGTATCAGTGTGTAGTTGTGTCTGTGTGACCCTGTTTGAAGAGTGTCCCAAGTTTTTATTTATCAATAGCAGTATACTGTGTAGTGAGTTCTGTGTGACAGTGTAGTTGTGGATTAGCTAGGTGTGAGCATACTGTGGGTATGCACCTACCTGTGTATGTATCCTAGAACCTAGCACCTTGTGCCTCAATATCAGTGTTTACCTATGTGTTAATGTGTGAGGGTGTGTCCTTGTTCAGAATGTGTCTGTGTGTGTAGGCTTTTTATGTATTCTGTGTGTTATGTAGTGTGTGTAGAGTGTTTTGTCCCAGATTTTTGTGTATGTGCAGAATTCTGTGTTAGATAGCTATGTGTAGCTGTGTATTAGTGGGTAGATGAACAAATAAACCAATGTGTGTTTTGTGTCATCTGTGTGTGTGTGTATTTTCAGTATGTAGTCCAATATGTTGGACTGTGCTGTGCAGTGAATTAGGTGTGTGTGAGTGAGGGATTTGTATCAGTAGCTAGTTAGAGTAGAGTGTGTCAGTGGTGATTATGTATCTGTGCATTTGGACTGAGAAGTGATTCTCAGTATCCCTGAGTTAAGGTATGTGAGCAGTCTTTTAGTGAGGGAATTTTAGTTATTAGTTAACATGTGTTATGGGTTAAGAGAGTATCAGTTCAGTGTCTCAATGTGAGGTGACTGAGTTAGCTGTGTCTCAGCATTACCTGTCTCTGTGTGTAGGTATGAGTATCAATAACTGTGCATGCCTATGTATGTGCATTGGGGGAGGTCCTGTGCAGGAATACCTAGGTGTTAAATGTGTGTGCTGTGCCAGTTTTCAGAACTGTGCAGTGTGCATTAAGGGAAATTCTGTACAGTGAGATCAGTGAGAAATTCCAGGTTCTATGTATTCTGTGTGTGAGAATGCCTGAGAGTGTATCCTAGTATTTCTGTGTGTAGTCCAGTAGGGTGTAGGTAATGTATCAGTATCCAGTGGCTGTGTCTATGTGTATCCAGGTCAATTTTCCTGTGGGTAGCAGTGTCTACTTGTGTGTGGATGAAGGATAGTGTTGGTGTAGGGTGTCTCAGTTAATTAGAACTGTGTGTGTGCAACTATGTATCATTAAGTGAGTACCTATGTGTATGAAATCAATTGTATTTAGCATTGTTTAAATTGGTATCATGTATAGTAGGTAAGGTTAGATACCAAATAGGTATTAGGTATTAAGTTACTAGTTAAGTTATTAACTAATATAAGTTAGGTACCCTTAGTATGATATATAATTAGACTAGTGGACCTAGTATTGACCAGTAAACCTCAGAAATGACCTAGAAACCTCGTATTTAAATTGTTAAACATGTTATTCTTTTGATTTAATATCTGACATTAATATTCCATAAATAGGTCATTGTGATCCCACTTTGGACATCGATCCTCACACCTTGCTCAGGACCACAGGCGAGTACATTCTCTGACAGTTTTTATTGTTGATTACTTCTATAAATTGTAGTGTATTACATACTTGATTCCGACACTATGGATACACGGGTTAGCACCCTAGATCCCCATCATGAGGAGTCGTGATTGGAATCCATCGTGCTAGCTGGGGGATGGGGAACTATTAGTAGATTATGTGATCATATCCAAATCCTTTACATGCATCATAGCTCACCCCACTTCTCACGTCGGGTGCGGCCTGACCATCTTACATGCATCATAGCTGTTATATATGATTAACCTGACCACTACATGCATCATAGCTAACCATATGGTTAGCCTGACCTACAAGAATCATAGTTAATCATATATAACCAGCCTGATCAAGTCCCAAGCCGATCACATGATAAACTAATATTTCAAACACTTAGCTAGATGTTTTATCTTTATTCAGATTTACTTGTTCTAGCATTCACTGTTTATTGTTCATTGCTAGATGCTCTATTGTCTATTTCATTTTCTCCTGTACTTCTCATTTTCAGCATTTATTTCCATCTTGTATCTCTTACACTGTTTATAGACTTTGTCAATTTAATGAAACTGCTGTTAGTGCTTGTGCTTCGCTCCAATCCTGACTGGATAACATTTTTCAGAGGACCTGGAGGATCTTTGCCCCACTCATTACGGCCCAGGATTAGAGGGTGGTTTCACTCCAGAAACCCCAGAGGAGTTGCCTAGCCTAGAGGAGAACGTACCTGGCTGCTCTTAGACTACTTTTTTCTGCATTATTGTTTTAGACTGAGACTGAGATATATTTATTATTTTGTGACTTTGTGAGGTCATCTAGACCCAGGATTTGAGTTGGATTATTGTGGTTGGTTTTTTTAGAACTCTTTTCTATTCTTATCGTGCTATGATTTCTATTAGCTTGTGATTGAGTATATCATAGAACTGTGGATTGTTATCATTGTCCTCCGTACGGAGTTGAGATTATTGACAGGATATATATTGTTTAGACCTAGACAGCGTTCTACCGCCGATGCTGCGGCGTAGGCTGGACGTACCCACGACTCATGCCCAAATTCCGGGTGCGGGTCGTGACACGTTTTTAGTGGTGGCCCATGCAGGTCCAGCTTCGTAAGTTGTGCGGTGTCGTGGTAGTGCGACAACTTAGTTGTACTACTGCGAGCCTGTTTTAGGAAATAGGATTTAGGCCGAGGATATGCTCAATCACAATTAGGAAATTCTGATTCTTATGACATTACTCTTAATGATTTTCCTTTAGAAATTTACTGTCCTTCCTTGATGATATCGTATCTATTGCTTTAATTGATTCTTTCGATCTGTCTTCAGGATGCCGAGGACCAGGTCCCAGAGACTCGGAGCCGCAGCTTCAGAGAGGTCTGCCACCTCTCGCCCTGCCGGACAGGCATCCGCAGCACCTCCTACATCTCCAGTATATGTGGGAGTGTCTGCAGCATTCGGGGGTCCTCCACCACCAGTTCAGAGGGTCCCCACAGCTACGACGGGGCCTCTACCACCACCACCAGTTCAGCATCCAGGAGGTGTGCCCGTCGATGGGGCACAGATGTTCGCCTTGATTCAGGGCATGGTCGATGCCCAGAGGACGTCGGCAGAGGCCCAGAGAGTGCAGGCTGAGGCACATCAGGCCCAAACAGAGATGATAAGGGTGAACATGGAGAATGCTCACCAAGTGGCTCTCCAGGCTGTGGAGAGAGTCACTCAGCAGCAACAGCGTCCTGATCAGCACCACCAGAGGCCGGGCACCATTGTGGATTTCAAGAGGATGATGCCTCGGGAGTTCAAGGGGACAGAAGGGATACTCTACGCCGATGATTGGCTAGAGGACATCGAGAGGAACTTGCGCTTGGCGCAGCTTCCAGAGGCCCTCCAGATCGAGGCCGCTGGCAGCCAGATGTTCGATATTGCCTTGACGTGGTTTCGCACGGAGCCGAGACTCTTGCGCAGGGGACTCACTTGGGAGGATTTCAAGGAACTCTTCAAAGAAAAGTTCTTTTCTGATGTTGCCCTGGGAGCTTTGGAGAGTCAGTTCCATGACTTAGCCCAGGGGAGCTCGTCCGTCGATGAGTATGCCGCAGAGTTTTCCCGCCTGAGCCGCTTCGCGCCGTCGATGATTAGGGATCCGGGGGACAGGGCCCGGAAATTCAGAAAGGGGCTGACAAGGGAGATCAAGTCTCGCACGTCGGGACGTCGCACAGCTACCTACGAGGGCATATTGATGGATGCCCAAGTAGCCGAGGACGACTTGGGCCTCAGGCCCAAGAGGGGACGCGATGGTTCCGGAGGAGCAAACAGTAGTGCGGGACCAGGCAAGTGTCCACACTTTCAGCAGCATCAGAGGCCCTTTCAGCAGCAGCACCAGCAGCACCAAGCACCAGCCCAAGGGCAGGTTCAGCAACAGCAGCAGAGGCAGACTCAGCCCGCCATCCAGTGTGCGTACTGCAGGAAGATGGGACATACTAGAGATATCTGCAGGAAGAGATTGGGCTCATGTCTGTCCTGCGGATCGACGACACACCAGCTGAAGGATTGTCCTACCTTTCGTCCAGATCAGGATGGAGCAGCCACCCAGAGAGGATCAGACAGGGTACCTACCGTACCAGGAGGCCAAAAACAGAGGGGACCACTTCCACCACAACATCAGAAGTTCGCCCAGCACCAGCAGCAGAGAGGTGTACCCCAGGGGCGAGCGTACGCCATGGCAGTCGAGGAGATCGAGCCAGCAGGAGACTTGATCACAGGTTCGGTTCTTCTCGATTGTATTTTCGCATTTACCTTATTCGATTCTGGCGCTTTCCATGGTTTTGTGTCTGTATCATATGCACTTCGACATCATTTAGACACAGAACCATTAGCTAGGACTTGCAAGATCATGACTGGTGGAGGTATTATCCTAGTTCGTGATCACTGCAAGGACCGGAGAGTGTCAGTAGGAGGCCGAGACTTGAGCGTGAGTTTACTCGTCATGCCACTTCCGGGGTACGATATTGTGCTCGGAATGGACTGGTTGAGCAGACATCATGCTACTATAGATTGTTATAGAGGCAGAGTATTGTTTAGACCACCAGGAGAGCCGGAGTTTGAGGTTGTCAGGGAAGCAGCGGAACAGAGGAGGAGCACGTTTTGCGGAGCCAGGACGGAAGAAGAGGAGTTGCCACATCCTCTAATAGCAGAGTTCCTGGATGTATTTCCAGAGGAGTTGCCAGGCTTGCCGCCAGACAGAGATGTTGAGTTCTCTATAGACTTGGTTCCAGGAGCGGAGCCCATTTCACAACATGTCTATAGAGTCAACAACAGCGAGCTGGCAGAACTGAAGAAGCAAGTTGAGGAGTTGCAGGACAAAGGCTTCATCAAATCTAGTTCATCACCATGGGGAGCTCCGGTATTGTTCGTACCGAAGAAGGACGGCACGGTGCGTATGTGCATTGATTATAGAGCTTTGAACAATATCACTATCAAGAACAAGTACCCGCTGCCGAGGATAGATGATCTTTTCGATCAATTGAGCAGGGCGAGAGTATTTTCAAAGATAGATTTGAGGTCAGGCTATCACCAGGTGAAGGTGAAGAAAGAAGACACGCCGAAGATAGCTTTTCGGACCAGATACGGCCAGTTTGAGTTCATGGTGATGCCATTTGGTTTAACCAATGCACCGGCAGTATTCATGAACCTGATGAACAAGGTATTCCACCAGTACCTTGACAAGTTCATGGTAGTGTTCATCGACGATATTCTTGTGTATTCCAAGACCCCGGAGGAGCACGAAGAGCACCTGAGGTTGGTCTTAGAGACTCTCAGGAGGGAGAAGCTGTACGGGAAACTCTCTAAGTGTGAATTCTTCCTTGACAAGGTCGAATTTCTTGGGCATGTGGTATCGGGTGACGGAATCTCGGTAAACCCAAAAAAGATCGAGGCAGTGGAGTCGTGGGCTACCCCCAGTTCGGTAGCTGAGATCAGGAGTTTTCTCGGGCTAGCAGGATACTACAGGAGGTTTGTACAAGACTTCTCCAAGATTGCAGCGCCGATGACCAAATTGACTAGGAAAGATGTGGATTTTGTCTGGACGGAGGAGTGCCAGGCTGCATTTGATGAACTAAAGAAGAGGTTGACAACAGCTCCAGTTTTGACGTTGCCAGCAGGGACAGGTGGTTTCACCATATACAGTGATGCTTCAGGGAAGGGTCTGGGATGCGTTCTTCAGCAGCACGGGAAGGTAATTGCCTATGCTTCCAGGCAGTTACGCCCTCATGAAAAGAACTATCCCACCCTTGATTTGGAGTTGGCAGCAGTTATCTTCGCTCTAAAACTGTGGAAGCATTATCTGTACGGAGAACGTGTGGAGATCTTCACAGACCACAAGACCTTGAAGTACGTCTTCACACAGAAGGAGCTGAACATGAGGCAGATGAGGTGGTTAGAGTTGATGAAGGACTTTGACATCTCACTGCAGTACCACCCAGGGAAAGCCAACGTAGTCACCGATGCCTTGAGCTGGTACCCGATGGCTATGTATTTGACGACAGATAGACATTTGTTGGCTGATTTGGAGAGCTTGGAGATTGAAGTATTAGTTCCCGGTTCTGAGATTAAGATGTGGGGATTGCAGATACAGTCCGAGCTGATGGACAGGATCAGAGCGGCGCAGTATGATGATGAGGCCTTGAGGAGTATCAGGGCACAGGTTCAGATAGGGTTGTCGGACGACTTTACTATCGCAGATGATGGTTCTTTACGGCATGGTACGAGGATATGTGTGCCAAGCGGGGAGCTGCGCGAGGAGGTTTTACAGGAGGCACACCGCTCTCAGTACTCGATGCATCCCGGTGCCAACAAGATGTATCGAGACTTGAGGGAGCACGTATGGTGGTATGGAATGAAGCACGAGGTAGCACGCTTCGTATCCCGGTGTCTAGTGTGCCAGCAGGTAAAGGCAGACCGGCAGAGACCAGGTGGGTTGCTTCAACCTTTACCGATCCCAGAGTGGAAATGGGAGCACGTGACCATGGATTTTATTTCAGGGCTTCCACGTTCTCCAGGAGGGAAGGACGCGATTTGGGTCATCGTGGACAGGTTGACCAAATCAGCCCATTTCTTACCTTTCAAAGTGGGCACGTCGACAGAGAGGCTAGCAGAGATGTACGTGCGACAGATTGTTAGACTTTATGGAGTTCCTGTGAGCATCGTCTCGGATCGGGATAGTCGTTTCACTTCCCACTTCTGGAGGAGTCTGCAGGCTAGCTTGGGCACTCAGCTCAAGTTCAGTTCCGCATATCACCCCCAGACAGACGGACAGTCTGAACGGACTATTCAGACTCTCGAGGATATGCTACGCACTTGCGTTCTAGTTCTCGGAGGTTCTTGGGAGGATCATCTGCACCTGGTAGAGTTCGCTTACAACAACAGCTACCAGGCCAGCATCGAGATATCACCATTTGAGGCTCTTTATGGACGGAGGTGTCGTACACCGCTATCGTGGGATGACGTTGGAGAGAGAGCCTTGCTAAGACCAGAAATGGTCGTGGATGTAGCAGAAAAGGTAAAACTCATCAGAGACAGACTGCGAGTGGCGCAGGACAGACAGCGACATTGGGCCGACAGCCACCGTAGACCCCTTGAGTTTCAGGTATAGATTGTTATTTTGGTTTGTGTTTGTTTGTTAGACTGCATGTTGAGACTGTTTTGTTTTAGGTTGGCGACCTAGTATTCCTACGGATTTCTCCGACGCGTGGCACGATTCGTTTTGGCAGAGGCGGGAAGCTTAGCCCACGCTACATCGGACCCTTCGGTATTCTTACGAGGGTAGGTGCAGTGGCGTATAGACTGGACTTGCCGCCTGCATTGGAGGGAGTGCATGATGTGTTCCACATGTCGCAACTGAGACGGTACGTGGCAGACCCTAGTCACGTACTAGATCACTCGGAGATTGAGGTTGGTCCGACGCTCAGCTACCCCGAGCAGCCCGTAGAGATCTTGGACCGCAGAGAGAAGGTGTTGCGGAACCAAACTATTCCTTTGGTTCGTGTTGCATGGAGACATCACTCTCCAGGGGAGTCGACCTGGGAGAGAGAGGACGAAATGCGCGAGCAATACCCGTATCTCTTCTAGACTTGAGGTATTCCTTTTCTGATTTTATTCTTGTTCTAGTTCAGTCCAATTTCGAGGACGAAATTTCTTTTAGGAGGGTAGACTTGTCACTACCACTTTTCCAAGCAAGGGCATTTGTGTAAATTCACCATTTTGAATAATTATGTATTAATTAAATTGCTGAGTTTTATAAACTAAATATAATTGTGAGTGATATTTGTTTTTAGGTCAAACCCTAGAACGCATCAGGACAAACCCTAATGAGTAAACCCTAAATTGTAAACCAAATTCTAGAGAACCCTAGAATTCAAATTTTAGGTTGGAAACCCCAGCCCTAGACTGACTAAACCTTAGTTAATTAGGTTTTGCATGACCTAACCTAGGGGTTTAACCTAAAACAATGCATTAAAAACCCTAGCTAGGTTTAATATAAAAGGGAAGCTTCTCACAAAGCCATCCTTCATGTAGAAAGGAGAAACCCTAGCCTCCATCAAGAGAAACCATCTCCCCACCCAATTTTTGAGATTTAACCCTAGGGCTTCCATCCTCCTCCTCCAAAGCAAGGAAAGCAAGGAACTTGGGTCAAGAAGCCTTGGAGAAGAAGAACCTCCATTGAAGAAGCCATCTCCCTAGGTAAAACCCTATTTCTATTCATTTTAATTCTGTTTTCTGTTGTTCATACCCATTAGGAAACACCCTTGCTGTGTAGTTCAATTTTTAGGGTTTTGGATTGGGTTTTGGTGACCAACATGGGGTTTTCCCCAATTATCAGGAACCCTAACCCTAGGTATTTGTAGGGAGACTGATTTCATCACATATGGGTAGGTTGAACTCGATTCTTAGGGTTTGGATTGGGAATTTATGGGTTTGTATGTATATTGGTTTTCTGCACTGCAATGTGTTTGATGAAATGTTCATTTAGGAGTTATCCATCTAGGTATTCGAATCCATGCATGTTTTGATTTATAAACCTATATACATCATATATTTGCCTGTGTTTTAACTATTTGTTGGTTTTCCTGTGCACTAGAAGAGGGTTCTGTGCACAGTCGGGTTCAGCTGTGTAGAACTCTGAGTATTGGGAGAAAGGGGGGAGAAATTATGTATCAGTGAACCTAGTTGATGACTGTGTGTACAGTGCAGTCGGGCTTGGGAGAGATGTACTGTGTATGTGCAGAATTCTGTGCATTGGGGAGTTCTGTGCAGTGTAGGTTCGGGTTTGTGCTATGTGCACTGTGGAATCCTGAGCAGTCGAGTTGGGGGAGCTGGGGGCATTATGTTCAGTATAGTTGCTGCAGAAAAAAAAAAGAAAAAAAAAACTGAGTATCAGTCATGTATCTCAGTGAGAACTGTGTGATTCAGAGAGAGAGAGAGAGAGTGTAGTTCATACTTTAAAACCTGGGAATTAATATATCTATGTATGTGTGAGATGCCTAAGTGTCTGTGTATGCCTCAGAATTCCCAGGTTGGTTAGAAACATAACATATATGTGCAGTGAGATTGTGTATCCAGACCTGAGTATACCTATGTGTGTTTGGGTTAGGATATAGTGTGTGTCTCAGTGTTTATGTATTTGTGTCTGTGTATAGGTCTAGTATCAGTGAATTATTGTATGTATCAGTGTGTAGTTGTGTCTGTGTAACCCTGTTTGAAGAGTGTCCCAAGTTTTTATTTATCAATAGCAGTATACTGGGTAGTGAGTTCTGTGTGACAGTGTAGTTGTGGATTAGCTAGGTGTGAGCATACTGTGGGTATGCACCTACCTGTGTATGTATCCTAGAACCTAGCACCTTGTGCCTCAATATCAGTGTTTACCTATGTGTTAATGTGTGAGGGTGTGTCCTTGTTCAGAATGTGTCTGTGTATATAGGCTTTTTATGTATTCTGTGTGTTATGTAGTGTGTGTAGAGTGTTTTGTCCCAGATTTTTGTGTATGTGCAGAATTCTGTGTTAGATAGCTATGTGTAGCTGTGTATTAGTGGGTAGATGAACAAATGAACCAATGTGTGTTTTGTGTCATCTGTGTGTGTGTGTATTTTCAGTATGTAGGATTTTAATTCCAATATGTTGGACTGTGCTGTGCAGTGAATTAGGTGTGTGTGAGTGAGGGATTTGTATCAGTAGCTAGTTAGGGTAGAGTGTGTCAGTGGTGATTATGTATCTGTGCATTTGGACTGAGAAGTGATTCTCAGTATCCCTGAGTTAAGGTATGTGAGCAATCTTTTAGTGAGGGAATTTTAGTTATTAGTTAACATGTGTTAGGGGTTAAGAGAGTATCAGTTCAGTGTCTCAATGTGAGGTGACTGAGTTAGCTGTGTCTCAGCATTACCTGTCTCTGTGTGTAGGTATGAGTATCAATAACTGTGCATGCCTATGTATGTGCATTGGGGGAGGTCCTGTGCAGGAATACCTAGGTGTTAAATGTGTGTACTGTGCCAGTTTTCAGAACTGTGCAGTGTGCATTAAGGGAAATTCTGTACAGTGAGATCAGTGAGAAATTCCAGGTTCTATGTATTCTGTGTGTGAGAATGCCTGAGAGTGTATCCTAGTATTTCTGTGTGTAGTCCAGTAGGGTGTAGGTAATGTATCAGTATCCAGTGGCTGTGTCTATGTGTATCCAGGTCAATTTTCCTGTGGATAGCAGTGTCTACTTGTGTGTGGATGAAGGATAGTGTTGGTGTAGGGTGTCTCAGTTAATTAGAACTGTGTGTGTGCAACTATGTATCATTAAGTGAGTACCTATGTGTATGAAATCAATTGTATTTAGCATTGTTTAAATTGGTATCATGTATAGTAGGTAAGGTTAGATACCAAATAGGTATTAGGTATTAAGTTACTAGTTAAGTTATTAACTAATATAAGTTAGGTACCCTTAGTATGATATATAATTAGACTAGTGGACCTAGTATTGACCAGTAAACCTCAGAAATGACCTAGAAACCTCGTATTTAAATTGTTAAACATGTTATTCTTTTGATTTAATATCTGACATTAATATTCCATAAATAGGTCATTGTGATCCCACTTTGGACATCGATCCTCACACCTTGCTCAGGACCACAGGCGAGTACATTCTCTGACAGTTTTTATTGTTGATTACTTCTATAAATTGTAGTGTATTACATACTTGATTCCGACACTATGGATACACGGGTTAGCACCCTAGATCCCCATCATGAGGAGTCATGATTGGAATCCATCGTGCTAGCTGGGGGATGGGGAACTATTAGTAGATTATGTGATCATATCCAAATCCTTTACATGCATCATAGCTCACCCCACTTCTCACGTCGGGTGCGGCCTGACCATCTTACATGCATCATAGCTGTTATATATGATTAACCTGACCACTACATGCATCATAGCTAACCATATGGTTAGCCTGACCTACAAGAATCATAGTTAATCATATATAACCAGCCTGATCAAGTCCCAAGCCGATCACATGATAAACTAATATTTCAAACACTTAGCTAGATGTTTTATCTTTATTCAGATTTACTTGTTCTAGCATTCACTGTTTATTGTTCATTGCTAGATGCTCTATTGTCTATTTTATTTTCTCCTGTACTTCTCATTTTCAGCATTTATTTCCATCTTGTATCTCTTACACTGTTTATAGACTTTGTCAATTTAATGAAACTGCTGTTAGTGCTTGTGCTTCGCTCCAATCCTGACTGGATAACATTTTTCAGAGGACCTGGAGGATCTTTGCCCCACTCATTACGGCCCAGGATTAGAGGGTGGTTTCACTCCAGAAACTCCAGAGGAGTTGCCTAGCCTAGAGGAGAACGTACCTGGCTGCTCTTAGACTACTTTTTTCTGCATTATTGTTTTAGACTGAGACTGAGATGTATTTATTAATTTGTGACTTTGTGAGGTCATCTAGACCCAGGATTTGAGTTGGATTATTGTGGTTGGTTTTTATTAGAACTCTTTTCTATTCTCATCGTGCTATGATTTCTATTAGCTTGTGATTGAGTATATCATAGAACTGTGGATTGTTATCATTGTCCTCCGTACGGAGTTAAGATTATTGACAGGATATATATTGTTTAGACCTAGACAGCGTTCTACCGCCGATGCTGCGGCGTAGGCTGGACGTACCCACAACTCATGCCCAAATTCCGGGTGCGGGTCGTGACAGAATCACCTTGAATGTCTCAGGAAGACTCTGTCTCATGAAATAGTGACACGTGTCCTGGATTCTGGTGTACTTGATAAGACAAGTACGAGAATTATCGGGTATCGATATCCCTCTCTATGTGACGTTACACAACTCCGCGTACGGGGTTGGCACCCGACTGATAATCGGACGCTAAGTAAAGCCACTCGGTCCTGGGTTGAGCAGTTAGAACAAGTTTACATATGAATTTACAAGAAATAAAAATACTATAACAAGAATTACTGTGAGTTGACAAGCTTTACTTGCCCACTGATGCATAATTAAGTCCAGAAAATCAATAGCAAGCTGCAGGGTTTGGCAAGGTACACTTGCCTGTAGTTCCGACTCTGATTGCAGCTCTGACTTCAGTTAGATTTGCAGGCGGTACTCCGGTTGCTGAAATAAACATCACCATCAGATCCAAAAAATATCAATCAACTAGAAATGCCTGTCCTTGGGTCCCATTTGGAGACAAGGACAGAAACGACAGTTTCGGGTCAAAACGGGGTCCACAAGTGGGCCCGCTTTGCACCAAAAAATGTGTCAGGGTCAAAGGTCTCCAAATTCAGCAAACTTAGTGTCAACAGGTCAGGAATGATGATACGAACCCAACGGAACTTCCAGAATTGGATTTCGATGAGCCGATCACAAAATCGCCCGTCGAGCGGGGCCTGTGGGGCCCACGACACGCAATTTCGTCAACATTCTCAGAATCGAACCAAACTTGGCTCACAGGACCAGCGTATCGCTACGAGTCCGATGGCGTAAGTTTTGTCTCGATCCGACGTGTGTACACAAAGTTAGGGTAAAATCCAGAAAAGTCGGATACGGGGCGATGTCCGCGGATACGCGTTGATTCCGGTGTGCACGCACACCCGAATCGACTTCTGCGAAATCCCGCACGTCCGTATCAACGACGCGCACGTATCTGTGAAGACCGCACGCGACCAAGTCATCCCGTTTGGCGGGGCGTACTCGGTTCCGGGGTAAAACAGGGTCTGATTTTTCCTGTTTTTGGATCGCGGTGTGCGATCACCACAGGACGCGATGTCCCGAACGGTTTATCCGGGCACTGAGAGGGTCATACAGGCTTCGCAATGCAATTTACAGAATCTAAAACAGAGCTACGAGCAAGAAGTTACACGCACCTGAACGGGGCCCTAAAACCGGGCAAAACCGTGTCCGACACGACACAGGACACGTGTCCTATGTCCGACACGGAAAAGGAATTAGGGTTAGGGCTAGGGTTCAGCCCTACGGCGGCCGGAGGCTCGCCGGAGGGAGGCTGGAGGCGGTCGGGGGCTTCGCCGGAGGCGGCCGGGCTCGCTGGCGGGGGCAGCGGCGTGCGGCAGGCGGCCGGCGGAGGGGACGAACAGCTGCTGCTGGCTGCTGGGTCGGGGGAGGTCCACGGCGGCTGGGGACGGAGCCGGAGGCGGCGGCGCTGGCGGCGTCATCGGTAGAGCTGGGCGGGGGCTGCTGCGGTGAGGCGGGGCGGCGTAGTGGCGATGGCGGTGGCGGTGGCGGTGGTCGTGGCAGTGGCGGAGGGAGAGAGGGGAGGGGTTTCGAGGGTCGGCCGGAGGGGGTTAAATAGGGCGGAGGAGAGGGAGCGGGGCCGAGCGGGGCGGAGGTCGTGGGGGTAAGGGCCGGCGGAGCGGCGGGCGGCGCGGCCGGAGGCGCGGGGAGCGGCGGCAGAATCGGTCAGCGATCGTGGGGGAGGGGAAAGGGTGAGCGGGTGAGGGGGTGAGCGGGTCGGGCGGACCCGACCTGACCCGATAGGGGATGAGCCGGTGCGGGCTGGGCTGGGCTGGGCCGGCCCGGCCCAGTTGGGTTTGGGCCGATGGGCTTGGGCTGGGGATTAAAATAAATAATTAAATAGTTTTAATAATAAATCATTAAATAAATAAATAATTAATTAATTTTTAAGTGTTTAAAAATATGTTCGGGGCCCAATAAATTCCAGAAAAATTATCCTAAGTCCAGTTTTTCATTCTACACCCAAAAATATTATTTTCATAATATTTTAATATATTTTAAAATTAATTAATTTTATTTAATGCCAAAAACACCTAGTTTTTAATTAGCAAAAATTCCCGAAAAATCCCAGAAAATTCTGAAAAATCCAGTTTTGAAAATCTTGAAAAATCAGGGAGTTTACACAACATACCTCGAGAATCCAGCAAGATGACGTTCCACCATCGATGCAGATTGCTCCGCCGATGCCTACCGTTCCACAAGGGCAGGCTATGGACGAACAACAAATGTTTCGAATGTTCTACGCGATGATGCAAGCCCATCAGAAGATTCATAAAGAAGCTCAGCAAAACCAAGCGGAGAAGTTCATCGACAGATTTAGCTCTAAGCTACGGAAGGTAATCAGCTCCGTTGCAACGGACGTTCTTACTACAGCACAGGCCATGGAGTGCAACACAAGGATAGAGACCAGCCAGAAGCGGCCGTATGCATCAGTACCAGACCAAGCACAACAGGAAAGAGCTGCAAAGCGACCACAGATAAATCCACCACCGAGAGCAGCACCAAGAGCCTTAGTTCTTCCAACTTGTCACTACTGTGGCAAGATATGCCATATTAATAAGGAGTGCAGACGCAAGTTAGGATTATGCTTGATTTGCGAACCAGTCAACACTTAGCCAAGGATTGTCCTCAGCATCAAGAGAAAGCATTGGTGATTCGTCAACCAGCCACATCAGCACCAGCCGGAGCACCACAGGAAGAAGTTGCAAAGAAAGCTCATATGCACCAGCCACCAGAAGCATCTCCGCATGTACTACCTATCTGTCCATATTGTCGCAGGCGAGGCCATATTGAGAACGAGTGCAGATGCAAAAAGAAATTATGCTTAGCTTGCGGATCCAGTCATCATTTATTAAAGGAATGCCCCGAACGTCGAGAAAGAGCGCTAATGTCACCAGCACCGAGGCTAACCTATCCAGCATTGGGAGCACCGCCAACAGAAGTTGAAGGAGTCATACCACCAGCCCCAGGAGGGAATCAGCCGAGGCCACCCTTGGCACCACAAGCAACACTCTTCCAGCAGGCTCAACAGCAGCAGAGAAATCAACTGCAAGGACGTGAACAAGCTCCAGCGATGACTTTGGAAGACTTGCAGACCCATGGAGTAGCTAATGCGCGTAATTCTTCTTAGTTATCTGTTATAGATTTATTTTATCTCGTGCCTATTGATTCGTGACCTCAGCCTTAACCTATGTAATTTTAAACTTGCTTATAATTGATAACCATAGAGATTGTAGAGTCTTTTGTTAATTGCTTATTTTGTTTTGTCTTTGTGAACTTAAATTAATTTGTACCTCCTTTCATCATCATCTAGCATACTTATATTTGTTGTACTACCTTGACTTATGCTGCTAATATAGCCTAGTTTTGCAAGCTTATCCTTTTATCGAGCTTGTTCATGACATATGTATTATTGGGTCGACACACTAATACAATTGTCTATTTAGAATCAGTGTATTACGGTCTGATCAACCTTAGTGCATTTTGGTTCGCTCTTCGCACGACTACTTTACGTTGATTGAGTTATATAGTTGACTAGTATACTTGCCCTCTAGATATGTCTGAGCATATCGTATTAGTTACATAACTGTACTAATACGAGCATGCGAACAAAGGATTACCAGAATAGGATTTCAATCCACAATTGTCTTGACAAATCCTATTTGAATTCGTTAAACGCCTTGATCCTGATACTTCTATTCTATTACCACACCCTTGAACTCTTTATTATTGATCTTCGTCTTCCCTTATTTCGGAAAGACGGAACCGCGTGCTTGGTATAGGTTGGATATATAGAAAGTACTAGGTATACCCTACAGGCCGGTCGCATTGTTGATAACCCTTTTATATATGATTAAGGGAATATCATAGGTGATGTCACGCCCCGATCTCCCGCAGGCTATTTCGGCCATTCCTGCTAGGCAGGAATCACCCTCGCCAGCGCTCCCACGGAACGATCGCTTAACCCATCCGGGCGTGATGCCGCACGAGCGTGATCCACGCCCGTACAAGGCCATGGTTCATTGGCTGGCTGCAAGAGTTCTAAGCCACAGAGTCGTACAGATATCCGAGTGCAGTGTAGTTTAGGAACGCATAGCGATTCGATAACAGGTTCACTGAGTCGACAATAGTAGCGGAAGTATTGGAACACAAGTTGAAGTAAAGCAACTCTTTTATTGATATGAACATGTGTTACAGGCGGCGTATAGCCGAGATTACAAGTCGCTCAAGCCTCTCTCTCTAAAACAGTAAAAGTGTGCCAAGTAGCTACAATTTTGGAATGATTTGCACAGGCGATGTTCAGGCGATGTTCACAACTTATGTTTTGTATATGTGCTTCAGTCCCGGACGCACCGTTGCAAGGCTTCAGAGGGAAACTCCTGGCCTTAGCATGCACGTTGGAGGCGTCTGCACCGAACGAGGTTCTCCCGCACCCTGCATACAAACTAGTGGATTATCAGTACATTGAATGCACTGGTGGGGAAGCTACTCGCCCGCTCGACAAATCCAAACACGTAATACAGGTTCCGTGCACAACTATTAAGTTGTCTTTCTAGTTGCCTTAGGATCAGTTTCATGCAAACGTTGAATATCCTAACGTGTCGGGCAGTGCGCCGTGCGATGTTTGAGGGAACACGGCGAGACTTACCAACTTACCATTTATCCTTCCCTGTCCAAGGCAAACATTGTTAATTTAAGCAGGGGCATGTATAAACATTCAGGAGGCATAGCATATGCAAACACGAGTACTTATTTTCAAGATCGTTCAGGTGTTCAGTTTATTTGTTTCATGCGATACAGTATCTCGCACGCGGATAGCCGCTAAGCGAGGATGAATGGTTTATCTTTCGTTTACAAGCAAGCATACAACAAGTTAAGTACAAGGTGATCACTGGCGTATGCCATAATGGACACTAGTCTGTGACGAAGATAGTTTGCTACGTGCAAGAATGTTAGGCGCCGCATACCACCCTGTCCTAGTACGTGAGACTAAACGTTAGTTCCGTCCGGAGCCGGAACGGTGCCAGTGCCCCAGCAGCCGCCCGTAGGAACTATACCTTGTGCACAAGTTGTCCGTGATCGAACAATAACATTTGTTCGCCCGAAGGCTACGTGATTATCGCCCGTAGGCTACGTGCGCCCGTAGGCTACGTGCGCCCGTAGGCTACGTGAGTACAAGACAAGCAGTATGCATGATTCATTTAGCTACTGGATATGCACAGTCTCCTGGGCTGCTGTAAGCCCGCACAGGAGGGAGACTTGCAGGGAGATCCGAATACCTGAATGAGTCTTGCCACTGGAGTATGATTCATTTTCTTGACATGATGCAGTCCCCTGGATCGGGAACTGCCTTGGTGACCTAACGGTCCCGAATACTTGCGGGTTCATTCAGGCACGGAATGACTACTTGGTAGTCTTCCGAGGTTTGGATGAAAATAATGCAACATTCAAGCAGACAAGCATGCGTTTCTAAGGAACGTAAGCAGGCACGTTGCTCGGACCCGAAGGTAAGCCGAGAGTTGAAACCGTTAAAGGACTTAGCATGCGAGGGTCTGAATATAAGCAGTATTTCATTTTCCATGTTCTAGCATAGCAATACAGGTTGGGATTATTCCCTTAGCTAGGTGCGTTGGATTTATTAGCATGCAGGGGGTGAATCACCTAGCGACTAGCATGAATATTCAGATTTTATGTGTGCTGGCTAAGCAAAGACAAGTTCACCGTAGCCACTCACCTTAGCGATGATTCGCCTCGGTAGAGCGATACGTCTGAGCGAGCCTCTGAAAGTCGTAGTTTAATTCCTGCAGGGGCAAGTCTGGATATCCTTTGCTTCTTGATCGAGACAAAGCGGGTCGGGACAGCTGCACTATTACCGATTGAGTCGGCAGTCCGTTAGAACAGAACGGTATGTTACAGGTGATATGTTTGCTGTTAAAGACTTGAGGATTCAATAACATGATTAAATAAGTTGGGGCATAGCTTTATTAGATGTATAGACTTAGATGATATATGGGTAAATTCTAAGTTGGGTAGAGACCGCAATATTCACTTGAGAGGAATCCTTTAGACTGTAATCAAGTGAGATTGGATAGAGAGAACCCTACCATATTTTAATTTTGAGAACAAAATTTTTATAAGTTGGGTAGATTGTAAGCCCCCTGATTTTCAGTAATTATTAATTTGGATTTTTCATAATTTTTCCTAATTTTCTGGGATTTTTCTGTAATTAAAACCTAGGCTTTTGATAATTAAATAATTTTTAAATACTATTTATTAATATTAAAATATTATGGAAATAATATTTTATGGTGTAAAATAGAAAACTGGACATAGGGTAATTTTCCGAGAATTTATTGGACTCCGGAATCAGTTTTAAAACCCTAAAAACCGATGTAAAAATAAACCGAATTAAACCCGTGCCAAACGCCCAACATCCCCATGAGAGCTGAAGCCAAGCCCAAGGAGCGTTGACCCAGCCCAAATCCTAGGTCAAACCCTAGTCCAAGTTTCTGTATGTATAAATACATAATTTCCTATTCTCTTCTCCACAAACAAAAAGAAAAAAAAAGAAAAAAAAATAACAAAAATCCCTAATCCTAAACCTAACCCTAACCCTGGCCGCCACCCCCTTTCCCTGACCCCTCCGGCGAGTCTCCGGCGCCGCATCAGCCGCGTCCACGCCGACACGCCGCCAGGCCACCCGACCTCGGCCTCCTCCGCTACGACTCCGGCGTACCGCCCGCGTCCGCCCTCTCTCCCTTCCTCCTCCACCCATTCCCATTGTGCGCCTCCGCCGAGAGCTCCGCCTTCACTCCTCTCCCCGCCCGCGACGCCGCCACGCTGCCTCACTGCTTCGCCGCAACCTCGCCCCGCCAGCCTCCTCCGGGCAGCAGCCGCCGGCCACGCCTCCCTCTCTTCCTCCTTCCTCCTCCAGCAGCCAGTAGCCCCGCAGCAGCCGGCCGCCCGTCCCCCGCCCGCTCCGGCGCGCCGTCGCCTCCAGCCAGTGCCTCCTCCGCTGCCCCCGGCCTCCCTCCGGCCATCCTCCGGCCGCCGCAGCTCCGGCCAACAGAAGCCCAATCCCTAACCCTAGCACCCCGATTCGGTCAGGACACGGCTCACTTCGTGTCGACTCGGACACGTAAATTTTCAGTTTCTGGAGCCCTGTTCAGGTAGCGTTTTCTCTCTCCTCGTTATTCCGTTTTCGATTCCGTCTGTTGCAACGCGTAGACTTTATAACCCTCTCGATGCCCGTGCAACCCGTACGGTGCATCGCGTCCTGTGGCGATCACAAACCGCAATCCAAAAACAGAAAAATCAACCCCTTGTTTTGCCCCGGAACTGAGTACGCCCCTCCAAACGGGACGACTTGGTTGCACGCGGTCTTTACCGAAACGTGCGCGTCATTGATACGGACGTGCGGAATTTCGTAAAAGTCGATTCGGATGTGCATGCACACCGAAATTAACGCGTATCCGCCGACAACGCCCCGTATCTGCCTATTCTGGAACATGTTGTAACTTTGTGTACACGCGTCGGATCGAGATAAAACTTGCGCCATCGGACTCGTAGCAATACGCTGGTCCTGTGACCCAAGTTTGGTTAGATTATGAGAACGTTGACAGAATCGCGTATCGTGGGCCCCACAAGCTCCACTTGACGGGCGATTTTGTGATCGGCTCATCGGAATCAAATTCTGGAAGATTCGTTGGGTTCGTATCATCGTTCCTGACCTATTGACACTAAGTTGGATGAATTTGGAGACCTTTGACCCTGACACATTTTTTGGTGCAAAGCGGCCCACATGTGGACCCCGCTTTGACCGGAAATGTTATTTGTGCCCTTGTGTCCAAATTGGACGTAAGGACAGGCGTTTTTAGCTATTTGATATTTTCTGAATCTAATGGTGATGTTTTTTTCAGCAACCGGAGTAGTACCTGCAGAACCCGCTGATACCAGAGCTACAGTTGGAGCCAGAACCCCAGGCAAGTGTACATTGCCAAAACTTGCAGTCCTTGTTACTTATTTCCTTGGCTTATATATATATATTATGGTTCATGCTTGACCTAGGACCGTGTGACTTTACTTAGCGTCCGATTCATAGTCGGGTGCCAACACCGTATGCGGCGTTGTGTATTGTCATCTAGACATGGATACCGAGACCCCATCTTTCTCGTACTTGTCCTATCAAGTACATTATAACCCAGGACACTTGACACTATTCATGAGACGGAATCTTCCTGAGATATTCATGGTGATTCTGTATAGGATACAGGTTTTATGACATAGACATTATATTCCTAGACATTATATGACTTGTTGCATTAGATATGATCTTACGTGACATGGACATGGGGCCTCGTGGACATGAGACGTATGATTACATTGGGTGGGGACAGACACACAGGCTACAGGTTGATTTCATATTATGCCGGCGTCTCAGTCTTTCGCTGAGCTAGACGACCACATGATATCACTGCTACCGGCTCCCCGACACAGAGCTTGTAGTAGTTTCAGCCTGAGTTCTAGTGCTGCTCTCATCTTGCATATCACTTAGCTGGTTATTTAGTATTTCCCTATTGTTCCATTTATTTGCTTGAGAGACACACAGGCTACAGGTTAATTTTATATTATGCCGGAGTCTCAGTCTCTCTCCGAGCTAGACAACTATATGATATCACTGCTACCGGCTCCCCTACACAGAGCTTGTAGAAGTCTCAGCCTGAGTACTGGTGATGTTCTCACCGGCATTTCACCTAGATGGTTACATATTTACCCTGCTTATTTCATTTACTATTTTACTGCATTTATGTTGGCTTATATTATCTGTATCTTGTTATGTCCCCTGAGGACCTGGATCCGGATTATGTCCCCAGGATTAGCTGACGAGATCTATCCTGAGGTATACGGGACCGGAGCATTAGCATTAGCTGGAGCAGGTGCCTACCTTGGAGCAGAACCAGGATCTGAGGACGAGATTGTACCGGAGGACTTCTCTTGAGTATTGGCTTGAGATACTCATTTATTTTAGTTTATAGTTATTTTATTTCCAGTCTATTTCATTGATGTACCAGACTTGTTCTCGGATTATTCTCCGAGACACTTTTATTCAGACTTGTTAGTTTATATTTATTTGCATTTATTCTGGCATTTGATCTGTGATTATATGTTGTGGATGAGATTAGAATAGACGGTGACTTGTATCATTGGACCTACTTATTGTTATATTACAGCTTAAGCATGCCCCGATGGATCCATTAAATTGGACTTGTCCATCGGTGTGTGCTGCTGGCCATTATCATGCATCCGGTCCCTCGTTATTTTGGGACTGGGGTATGACATTACCTGCAGGAGATTGGCACTTCGTTGTTTGGCTCAGCCAGCCTTGATCCAGACTCCTATTTATATTTGCCACCACCGGAGGGTACAGGGGAAATGAGAGATAGGCTAGGTCTTAGGCGAGTAGATCGTAGAAATTATAGAAGGGATGACAGAGGGGGATAGTAATTTTGTTGGTCTCCATAAATAAATATATGACAATATTTTGTTGGTCTTTAAATTTCAGTAATATGATATTTATTTTATTCAAAGTTCAGCAACTTCACGTTTTGATCCATAGTCACAAACTTTCGTCTGAATTTAGACTTACAGAGGTATGTCAGAAAATAGCTTAGGCGAAAATGGTAGGAGATAATGGATGAAAGTATCTTCTGACTTGAATTTGCCTTCTGAATTCACCGATTGTAAGCTATTTCATGTATGAGAAAAATATGGTAAAGAGAGTAAGAGTGAATGAGATATACAAAACACGCATGAGTCATATATATAAGCTAAATTTAACCGTTAAAGTATAAACGTTACAAATTGAACGTTACATATTGTACATAGACTAGTATTACCTAGTATACTAGCATACAGAAAAAATGGATGACAGAGGAAAGAGTGACAGGGAGAGAGTAAAGAGAGGGATGAGAGTGACAGAGAGAGTAAGGAGAGAGAGTAAAGAGAGGGAGATAGGGTGAGAGTGACAGGTTGGGAGAGAGAGAGAGAGAGAGAGGGAGAGAGAGGGGGGGAAGAGAGAGAGGGACAGAGAGAGAGGAAAGAGAATGAGAGAGAGAGAGAGAGATGGGGTATTAGCTAAATTTAACCGATTAAATTTAAACGTTACAAATTAAACGTTACAAAATTGAACGTTACCTAGTGTACAGATCAACGTTATCTAGTGTGCGTGTGCATGTATTAGCTTTAGTGTAGATAGCGTTCAGAAAAAAGAGAGAGAAAGAGTGACAGAGGAAAGAGTGACATGGAGAGAGAGTAAAGAGAGGAAGAGAGGGATAAGAGTGACAGAGAGGGTTGAGAGTGATAGAGAGGGATGAGAATGAGAGAGGGTTGAGAGAGAGAGAGAGAGAGAGAGAGAGTTGTTAGAGAGAGAGGGATGAGAGTGAGAGATGGTTGAGAGAGACGAGCGGGAACGAGAGAGGGAGAGAGAGAGAGAGAGAGAGAGAGAGAGCAGTGAGTGAGAGAGGAGAGCAGAGAGAGAGAGAGAGTGAGTGGGAAAGAGAGAGAGCACAGTAAGTGAGTGAGTGAGTGAGTGAGTGAGTGAGAGAGAGAGAGCCAAAAAAATTATAATAATAGAAAACGTCTTTTGGAATGACGTTTTCTCCAGAGAAAACGTTCTTCCTATGGACGTTTTTTATTATATATATATATATATATATATATATATATTTGGCGGATAATGGAAGGAGAAGGCCAACAAAAAAAATTAGAATTTGTAAAACCCCATTCGGATAGGTGTTATAATGTTTTATTTATAAATTTATAAACTTTTGTACTTTGAATGAGATTTGTTAGATTTTTGATGCAAATTTTCCGTTTTCCAAACCCAACTTCACACCAGGTTAAAAGACGACAGTGTCAAAATCTTGCAAACCTCATACACAGTACCAAGAAAGAGGCACGTATTCATTACAGAAAGAGAGAGGAGAACTCTCTTTTTAAGAGATTCCATCTCCACAGTTTCTTCAAAACAGTGAAACTGAAACTAGAAGGAAGAGAGAGAGAGAGAGAGAGAGAGAGAGAGAGAGATCATCTCCTCAGTTTCTTCAAAACAGTGAAACTGAAACTAGAAGGAAGAGAGAGAGAGCGAGAGAGAGAGAGAGAGAGAGAGAGAGATCATCTCCTCAGTTTCTTCAAAACAGTGAAACTGAAACTAGAAGAAGAGGGAGTAAGTTGAGGAAGACAAAGGAAGAAGAACAGTTGTTGGAGTCTTGGAGAAGGTTGCCGCTCTTTTCAATTCCGCCTCTTATTCACTGGCTAATCATAAATTACTTTTTTTCTTTTTCTTCTCATGTCCCTATTTGTTATAATATATATATCAGTTTTGAACATGATCACTTATACTTTCTCTTTTGTTATTAAAATTTTGCATGAGATTTTCTTTCTACTCATGTCCTTTTTTTACTAGTACTAATTTAGAATTCAAATATCATCAGCTCAGCTCGTATATTTTGTACTATCAGTTCTTTAGCACACACTTTTTATCATATTGCTGAAGTCGAAAACTGGAGAAATTTCACATGTAACTGTTGCTGTTCTGTTACGTAGCATTAA
Organism: Iris macrosiphon; assembly: GCA_036927795.1. Taxonomy (NCBI): domain Eukaryota; kingdom Viridiplantae; phylum Streptophyta; class Magnoliopsida; order Asparagales; family Iridaceae; genus Iris; species Iris macrosiphon. Next base: position 162,704,090 of record JAYESA010000006.1, on the reverse strand, counting down.
GACTACTGTCTACAATTACTTTCATAGAACAGAGCCTAATTTTTCTCCACTTTTTTTTTAATTTTTTTTGTTATGTTTTCTTCTGGGGTGCAGAAGTAGTTATGAATCACAGCGTTCCTGATTGGTACATGGAGGACAACTCGAGATCGAGTCGGAAGAAATCCCCGGCGTAAGTATTAGTCTAGCTAGCTTCCTCTGTCGAAGAAATTGTTATTTGTGATCTTGACATTTTTCGATTTTTTGTTTCAGACCTGACAACGAGCTCGTAGAGCTCTTGTGGAGGAACGGTCATGTGGTCATGCAAAGCCAGAGCAACCGGAAGCCTCCCACCTCGACCGCCCCGGAGTCCGGGCCGGAACCCAAGCTCGACCCTTCGATGAAATACGGGTGCACCTCTGTTGGAAATTCAAGCAGCAGTCTGATCCAGGACGACGCGGGGCCTTCGTCGTGGTTCCAGTGCTCGTTCGATGATCCGTTAGAGCGCGAGTTCTCGGACTTCTTCTCCGGGATTCCAATGGAGGACACGGTGGTCGACACTAATAAGAGGAACACGGACACGGTTGACACTAATTCTTTGAGCATGCCCCCTCCCAAATTTGGTTCGACCCAGAAGGCTCCCCGCTTAGGCAATAGCGGCTTCGTGAACGTTTTGAACTGCTCGAGGCCGCCAATGGACGATTTAGTATCTCGAAGCGGAGTCGTGGTAGGCGTTGGAGAGTCTTCCTCGGCGAGGACAGTAGGGTCAAGTGCTTGCGGCAGCAGCAGCAACCAAGCCGCCATGAGCCATGATACGAGCAATGGTGCGAGTGACGTTCGTGGAAGTCGGGTGAAGGATGTTCAGACGAATCCGACCAACCCAACGGTGACTACGTCCTCCGGTGGGTCTGGCGGTAGTTTCGGGAGGGCAGCCGGGCAGCAGAGTGGTAGCATTCAGAACCACAAGAGGAAAGGAAGAGACGGAGAGGATTCTGAATGCCACAGTGAGGTTGGTTTACTATTCTGTCCCAATTTCTTTCCTTTCACCTGAAACATTATACATATGCTTCTGTAACGAACAAAAAATGAAGTTATTAATGTAAACTAACAGGAAGCAGACTACGAGTCAATTGAGGCGAACAGGCCATCTCAGAGGTCTGGATCCACGCGCAAAAGTCGTGCTGCGGAAGTTCATAATCTTTCAGAGAGGGTAAAGACACTTTGTTTCCTTCGAATTGAGGCTTTGCATACTTACCCAATGTTCTTACTACTGATTTCATCTGATTTAGAGACGAAGGGATAGAATCAACGAGAAGATGAAAGCGTTGCAAGAACTCATACCACATTGCAACAAGGTCAGAAAAACCTACTTTTTGATTCATCTACTGCTGAAGAATGCAAGTAAATGTATCACTGTGAATAATGGCACAGATCATCTTTATAAGAACTTATGCATATTTAACCTCATTATCGTAATTGCAGACCAAGTACTATATATCCTTTACTATGTACTGATATTTATATAATTACTTCTTAATTTTTTTCAGTCAGACAAAGCTTCGATGCTTGATGAGGCAATTGAGTACTTGAAGTCGCTTCAAGTTCAACTCCAGGTGTTTGCACCAGAGATTTACTGTGAATAAGTGCTCTTAATTTTTGTTTTTCTTTCTAGCCAAAATCTAAAATATTTGCTTCATGTCCGTGTCGCAGATAATGTGGATGGGAAGCGGCATGGCACCAATGATGTTTCCCATAGGAATGGGTCATGCTCCTATGCCTTCGATCAATAATCCGATTCAATTACCAAGAGCCCCACTAGTCAATCATTCGATGCCCCCAACTGCTTCAGGAAGCCAAATGCCAATGTTAAATCCAATAAATTTTCAAAACCAGATGCAGAATGCCCATCTTCCTGAATATGTTGGCTTTCCTCACATGCAACTGGTTCCTCAGGTGTCGTGGGACGACTCATCACTTGAATTCATCTTTGCAAATGGCTCAAAGATTGATAATGTCTTCTATCGATGTAGGCAATGAATCTATATGCATATGGACCTCACATTGGGCAGCAGAATCAGACAGCAGCGGCGGTTGGCAGCGGCAGCTTGCCGACAGCTGGAATTCCTTCCGAGAAAATCCAATATGGCCAGTCGGGTAAGAGAGAAATTATGGGTAGCTTTCTCTTCATTATTAGATTTCATTTCCAGACTAGTTAGTTGATTAGTAATTGGAATTCATGTGTCCTAAATAGCACCTAGTTTCACATAGTTATGAACTTAAACCAAGTGAGACCGATAAATCACCTGCAGAGGTCATGTTCCTATCGAAGTCTGGTTGCTTGTGAAGTAACTCCCATACATTGAAGGATTGGTCATATTCTTGCAATGGACCAACCTGACACCAAGTCTTGCTTGATGCCGACACGTATCTACTGAGTTATTTCCTTCAAGTTGGTTGTCAACCTGATATTCATCAAAAATTTGACAGAGCGCATTTCCTTTTCGAACTAAGATGGTCACTCAATTGTTTTTGAAAACACATAACGAAAACCCTTTCGTCTTAATACCTAATTGTGGCCTTTTCTGCAAGCATGCCTCTTAATCTGATGGTGGTTGTTCTAGCCGGGTGAGTGAGGGCATCACTTGGCACAACAGTGAGACTTAGGGACGTCCATAATGAATTGTGACAATTCAAGTCTCAGAAACTATCTCACCTTCAGACCCTTTATTAGCAGAGCCTTGTGGCACTGGGATGCCTTTTAGTTAATAAGCATAATTGTTTAATGCTATCGATATATTTGTTACATAAAGAATTTATTTAATTAGTCTATATTTGCAATTTTGGCTTTGTGTGTGGGTGAGTAAGTGAATTTGTTCTTTGTACTTTTGAATGAGAAAATGTCCACTAGCATTTACATTCATTGAAGGATCTGATCAGTTTTACTTTACTAGTCTTGTAACTAGGGGGTACTGATTAGGAAAATACTGGATCTAGAATCAGTAGCACCAATAATTTCTACCCATTACTGAACCCTTTCTTGTGGGTTCTTCTTGGAAGCCCAAGTCGTATCGCTTTCTTCACCAACCGACAAGCTCTTGAGTCTGTCCAACCAAAATTTCTAGTGTATGGAAGCTGAACCAGCTGTGCAATTCATGTCAACATCTAAGCATTTTGTTCCTTTTCTCGGTGTGGACAGGTTAATGGAAGATTGTTCAGTTTTAGAGAATCCCTGTCGAACAATTCAGCTCAATAATTCAACACCACAAGAGCTCCTCCTAGTGATTGTGCAGCAGGGATCCAGTAAGAATGTACGAAGTGACATGTATCTGTTTAAGTACACGTCGAGGGAATAGCAAAACTCATATCAAGTCAAATGAACTCAAGAACTCACTCAACAATGGTGGATGCAGTTGTAAGGATCAGTGGCGCGCGCAACAGATGAATTTCTTAGGCTCTCTTGATCCTTTATTAGAAATACCACATTGTTGTTCGACTCAGAGATTGCTGAATTCAGCAACTGTAAAAATAGTATACCACTGTTACTCCCTCTTTCTTATATAGGAAGCACCAACATTTTCATTTTACTTGTCAGTGCCTTGTCCATCTTCTTTGAAGCATGTCCTCTTTCCTGCATTCATGGATGTTCTAGTAGGCATCTAATATACCGATACTTTAATTAACAGCATGTTGCTTCATCTATATATCTTGGCTAACACTATATTGTAAGTCAACTATAAAATAAATTTAGATCATTAATTGCCTGAAACAAACTATTTAACATGTTTCAAATTTATTTAAGTACCCCTATGTCATGAAATAGAAGAAAATAATATGTTAGAGTCGGATCAGAATTCCGATTCATAATATTTTTGTACGATAGTAGGACTTATTTCTAGGGTTTTATGGGGGATCTTCCTTTTTCCCCCTATTGAGTTGTTCTCTTCTCCAAAAACCTAGGGCTAGCCATATGCCATGCCTACTGCCACATAAAAGAACACACAGTTTGGGACAAATCATTAGGTTGAAACATGACCTTATAAAAATCCATGTAATCTTGCTGGAATGTTTCAATACAAGATCTTAGGCCTCTCACAAAGTTTCCTAGTAATATTTGGCCTCCTTTCCTAATGGTTTCTGATGCATTTAAGTATCATCCTTCATATGATATGTAGTGAAGAAATAAATAGGCTGTCAAGGAGCATTCTCCATGCAAGTGAAACCATTCGGCCACTTCCAAATTCTTTTTTATGTCTCCATGATTTAAAAAAAAAACAAAGCATCACTGCCTACTAGCAACTACTATGTTATACTTATTGCATCTTAATATTCATTTCTCCCCCCAAATTTATAATGTTATCAGCTGCATATATGCTGGCATTTCCTAGGTTCCTCTCAGACTCCATAACTGATATTGGCCAAATATTTTAAGTTTCTGGTGTGTCTGCTGGTCACTGACCAGGTGTGCAGGCAGGAGAGAAGCAAGTACATATAGCCACTTCAAGGGATATGTGAGCAAGTGGTGCATGCATTTGGGCATTGGCAACATCTGCCTCTGACTCCCTACACACACACATGCACTATTGCCAAAATCACATCTTGTTCCTCCTTATGGAAAGGAATAGACCTCATACGATGATTCTGATCACTACCAACTGTTTATATTATCCTTTCTACTGAACCCCATCTATGAAACTTGTTGGCTTTCCTGATTTGAAACTTAGTGGGGTCATGCAGGCCTTGATGTCTCATGCCACTGAACCATGGCTCTGCTCCATGCATGTTGTGGGTCTCCTCTACTCTTGGGAGGAGTTTATCTCCCTGCAACAGCCATTCTTAATTACAAGGGGGTTGGAATTTGTGTTCTTTGCTCTCGATATCGTTTTTTTTTTTTTCTTTTTTTCCCCTCCTCTTATTTGCTCTTGTTTTCATTGTTTCCATGCAACTCTGTAATTGGTATCAGAGCCTTGACAACGCTCTTCCGACGTTTCTGTAAGTATTTTCGTTCGAATAGTATGAAACCAAACGATACTCCTTAAAACGAATCAATATTAATTTGATTAATGGGCAATGTAAAAAAAGTTATACAACTACGAATATATATAGAGAGAGAATGTATCCATATCCGGATAGGAGTAGGAAAGAAAATATCCGAATATGAGTGGGAGAGGAGATATGTATTCACATAGGAAAAATAATATAATCCTTAATCTAATTATTTTTAACACCCCCTTCAAACTCATGGTGGATCAAACAACATGAGTTTGTCCAATAGAAACTGAAATCGCGGTGTGGGGTGTGACTTTGTAAAAAAAAAATTGCTAGCTGAACAACTGAAGTCACATATGGTAGAGAAATACTAGCTTTCAAATAATGCTCACGGACAAAATGACAATCAATCTCAATGTGCTTTATCCGTTCATGAAAAATCGAATTGTTTGCAACATGTTATCACAGTGAAGTGACGTAGGTCCTGTAGGAACAATATCCATATCAGAGAGCAGTCTGCGTACATTGACGATATTCCTGGTGGTGGCAGTCATAGTTCAATATTCTGCCTCAGTAGAAGAACATGCAACAACGTCTTGTTTCTTGCTTCTTCATGAGACCAACGAATCACCAAGAAACAAACAGAATCTTGTAGTAGATCGTCTGGTAGTCGGATCACCTGTCCAATCTGCTTCAGAAAATTCTCGAAGCTCCAGAGTAGATGTAGAAGACATAAATAATGAGCGTGTAATGGAGCCATGAAGATATCGGCTATAGTGAGCTGATCGAGGTGCAAAAACGAACTGGCTAACAATACTAACTGTATGAGAGAAATCTGTTAGGAACGCGGTGTAACCCGAATCGGAGTTGGCCCATGAGGTGCGATATTGGATTGGGCCCATATGTCTTAAAGAAAAACTTCATGTAAGGTCTGAACCAATCTCAATTATCTACACCTCATGATCCCACATCCTATCCGACGTGGGACTAAATTACCAACTCCATTGTCACCCCCCTTTGAGCGCTCAACCGAAAACGAGATACAATCCAACAATCTCCACCTTATCTCGTTTCCGTTAGCCGAACAACCTTAAGCACACCCCGGCTACTTTTGCTTGTTTTCGTTAGTCGAGCACCCTTAGCACACCCCGGCTACCTTTGTTCGATCCCGCTAACCGAACAACCTTAGCACACTCCGGCTACCTTTTGTTCGTTCCCACTAACCGAGCACCCAGGAGATCCAACATATTATCATCTCGATTCGTTCGACCACAGAACCAAATCTGACACGTTCATCAACACCATCATTGTGTGCCAACCACAACGTCTTGCTTCACCTTAGACTCGTCAGATCCACCTTTAAAGCCAATTCGTGTAGTTGATGCTCATACTCCACCTTGAGAAGAGCCCGTATAATTATACAAATGAATGTTCAGCACATCTGTCTCGAACCAATTAGAGCTGTCCAAATCAGTTCCGTAATCTGGCTCTGATACCACTTGCTAGGAACGCGGTGTGACCCGAACCGGAGTTGGCCCATGAGGTACGATATTTGATTGGGCCCATATGCCTTAAAAGAAAATTTTCATGTAAGGTCCGAACCAATCCCAATTATCTACACCTCATAATCCTGCATCGTAATCGATGTGGAACTAAATTACCAACTCCATTGTCATCCTCCTTTGAACGTTCAACCGAAATCGAGATACAATACAATAATATCTGGCCTGGTCAAACCGAGATATACTTTCTAAAGAACTTGCAACTTGAAGGACCGACTTTAAACGTATGTACGAAATATACAGAAGAAGGTAGTAGTACTAGTACTGTTGAAAGCCTCCTTTCCTTTGTTTCAATGCTTCACTCTTAAATGTTTGGGTAGCTTGTGAAAGAGACTGGTGCCAGTGGATTGGGCCATTCATCTATGGCTAGTATCTCTTTGTAAGCTTCCCATTTATCCACAGCCGGGATCAAGATCGCCCATTGGCCCTTGGAAGATTTTTTTCTTTTTTTCTTTGCCATTCTCCTTTCCCTATCTGAAGTTGACTTCACTATTCTGTCTCATCTTTGCATCAGATTCTCTCCTCTACTTATGTTGTGTACTTTGTTAACAACTATACATAGTCCACAGTGAAACAAACAATGTGTACTTATTCTGAATCGGACGCAGAGATTAGAGGTTGCATCTTAATCCATTGTTCACTTAGTTCTAAACCAATCATGGCCTAATCTTTAATACAAGAATCTTGTCCCCTGCTTTAGTCCCCACTTCACATAATGATAGGATAAGCTCGATTGACCAGTAATTGGTTGGCAGGTGGCATAATATACGTGTGATTCTAGTCACTTTCAGTCTACATCTATGAGGATTGGAATTGAATCAAATCATGAATTCTCATCTATAGAAAGTAGGGATGACTAGAGGCACTTGCCAAGTGCATGCATCTACATTGGCATTTGACAAAGGCAACATCAATATGTGGTCCACAGAACATATCTTATCCCTCTCTATCGTTCCATCCATGGGGTCTTTGATCTCATCAAATATAATACAGAGTTCATTACCTTTATTTCAAAACTAGCTATGCCTATGAGTCAGTCACTATATTTTGAGTTGATACATGTAGATCAAACCATATGATAATTACCAAGTTTGTGATATATATGATATAGTTAATTGTCCAAATGGTGTCCGAGGAATGTCATGGTCGTCATTTTAGTGATCAGTTTTTTTTTTTTTTTTGCTTAATTTGGTGTCTACGTTTTACATTTTGATTTAAAGAGTGCATGCACTATGTTTCGTTGGTATTTTGGATTAGAAATCGTTAAAAATAGACATGTGATGATCATGTGTCTTAACTCTATATGACAACTAAACAAAACATAATAGTTGTACAAGTAGTTTAAGTGCACGTGTTTACTTCTTCAAGACAAAATTTTCAACTTTATTTTGGTCGTCTTTGGCTGTAGATCATCTCAAGCTCTTTCAGCACCTGGATTTTCCGGACCTCCCTGTCTCTTGCAATGACAAGGTCTTCCTCATGGATGTATCACAGAGCTCGTCATGGCTAACATTACCACTTAGCTGAAGCAATAGAGGTCAAATGCTTAGATGGTCAGTAAGCTTAGCTTCATGAGAAAATATAGTCATTAAAGATATTTTTATATTTTTAACGACACTTTCAGAAAAATATTTTTTAACTTTTAATCTAATATGGAGTAATATTAATATATCTAATCTAAGTGGCGAAAAATATTAAATAGTTCTCTTTTTTTTTGACAGAAAAAAACTTTGCCAAAACTGAATAGATTTTCACTGTGTAGCTTGATATGTTGTTACCAAAGCCCCCATGGCCATATATAGATTCTTTCTCCTATGCCCCAACTTTCTTATATTCTTCATTTCAAGTAGCTAAAATGGATACATCGACACAATAAGCACGTAGGGAACAAGCTAGGCAAGCGTGTGGGACCTAATTGATGGCATATAAGCCCACACAATGTCTTGACCATACTGATAATCACCCCATCAATACATTTCCATCTCCCTATCATTTACTCTCTGCATCCAATATTCAAAACTACCAGAAAACTTCGCCAGCATGCTTGATAATAGAGAAGAGAATAACAACCGAATGGCTTGAGATTTGATAAAACCTTGAATGGGTCTTCTGGATTATTGTGGCTAGATGTTTCCGCGAAGTGCTGGCCAGTCTTATTCACATTCACATGCGTGAACTCGTCTCCAACTCATCCTCAAAAAAAAAAATTTCAATTTGAGGACTCAAAAAAAATATTTGTATATTATGCTATCCTTACCCGTTTACATATTAATTTCAACGTATTTTAATTTTAGAAAATTTGATGTTATTCTATTAATTTCTGCCGAATTATTTAAATATTATTTTATTAATCAAATTAATCTAATAAAAATATACTAATAACAAATATATTCAATATTAGACTCTATTGGAAGATCTCAACAAAAATATTTTAATAGTATAATTATTATATTATTTATAATTAATTACATAATATGGTAAGTTAATTAGACAAATTAGTCATGAATAGTGGATTATCAAATTTGAGGAATTTTTTTTTCTCTTAAATTTGAGGATCCAACATTGTTCTTTCAAAAGGAAATTCTCTCAATTTGAGATTTGGTCGGAGAAATTTTTTGAGAGAATTTCCTCGATTAAATTTCTGAGGGAATGTGTTGGAGATGGCCAGCCTTCTCTTCCTGAAGTATATGTGATTCTTTTCTGTCAGTGTGATTATGAAGTTTCATGATGAGAAGATGTGAGCAACATTGCACCACTTGGGGGTTTCAAAAACTTTTGATCTGTCTTGAGCCAAAAACAAAGTTTGGGCCAATAGTTCTGGACATATGGATATCTAGATATCCGGCCCAACGATAATCTGGACCAGTCCAAAGATGGGAAGAATAGTGTTGGTGTATAGCAGCAGAAGAAGCCCAAAACAAGGCCCAATTAGGATGTGTAGTTTATGACGAGTCAGGAGTTGATCAATCCTGAACTGCATGTTTACGAGTTTTGAGATCCATTTCCATGTGTCTAGACCGTTGTCGATTGTCTATTAAGCTTAACTAATGATCTTATGCATACTTTGGTTAAAAGCACCTTCGAAGATTTTAGATTCAACGAACTCGAATGATCCTTGTAGTTACCGAAAAGAGATATAAGATCCTGGCTGTGTGGCGGTGTTGGAGTGTGTGGGGTTCCCAACCTATGTGAAAAATATCAGAAGTAGAATTGAGTATTTCTACATATAATAGGAATACCTCAATTTATTTGGATTGGATATTCCTAAATATAATAGGAATATCTCAATGGATATTGATTGGATATTCCTACATATAATAAGAATATGTCAATGGATTTGGATTGGATATTCTTATTTATAATAGGAATGCTAGTTGTGAGTTTGAGGTGTGTCTCTTGGCCCTAAAATAGATCTATCTCTCTCTCTCTAAAAAAAACTATAGCAACAAGGAGAGAAAATGAGGCAAGAGTGCCATTGCAACATTGGAGATGAGAAAGAAGGATTGGATGCCGTTTCGAAGAAGGAGATCAGTTTCGGGTATTTCTCGTTGTCTTTTTTCTTCGTGGTTATAATCTATTTTATGTTCCAAAAGAGTTGTGGTGATCCGTTTGGATCGGTGAGAAGTTTCTAAGGAGTCGGTGTATTTCTTATTCCATTAGTGGAGGCTTTTCAGGGTTGGACTCTGATCGTCCCGTGGTTTTTTCCGTAAGGATTTTTCACGTTAAAAATCTCTGTGTCTGCGATTTATGTTTGACATTTTTTTGTTTGTGCGTTGTGCTCGGTTCTCTCGCAGGTTTTGGGAACGGTTTTCGTACTTTCGTTCCCAACAAAGTGGTACCAAAGTCAGGTTCTGAAATTTCAGAAGGGTGTCAGGAGTTGACAGGCAAACCAGGGAGGAGAGATGGACGTGAAGTCGGTGTGCATGGTAAACCTGAACGGTACCAACTATCACTACTGGAGGAGCAAGATGAATGATCTGCTATTTGTCAAGAAGCTGCATCTGCCGGTATTTGCTTCCGAGAGACCTAGTGACAAATTTGAAGATGACTGAAATTTTGAGCATATACAAGTGTGGGTACATCAGGCAGTTCGTTGACGAGTGTAAAACCCCTGAATTTTTAAAATTATTAAATCTTGGATTTTTCCAATTTTTTGGAATTTTCTGAAAATTTTCTGAAATTAAAATCAAGGTTCTTAATTATCAAATGATTTTTAATTGTTAATAAATAATATTAAAATATTATAAAAATAATATTTTTTGGGTGTAAAATAAAAAACTGGACTTAGGATAATTTTTCTGAATTTTTTCTGGACCTCAGACCTATTTTTAAATGCCTCAAAACTATTTTAATTTAATTAATTATTAAATTAAATAATTTTTTATTTAAGGACAGAACCAACACCCCAACACCAGGCTCCAGGACAGAACCAACAAGCTGCTGCTTGTAACTTTTGCCAAAAACCAGGTCATACTTGGCAAGTCTGCAGGAAGAGGCTAGGTGCCTGCCTCTACTGCGGCTCAGCAGCGCATCAAATGAGGGACTGTCCAGCTGCTCAAGGACGCACCGTTGCACCAAAGGCTCCAGCCCAGGCCAGGGCCCCAGCAGCACAACAGAGGGGACCCCCGCTTCCAACACAACAACAACGCTTTGCTCAGCACCAACAGCAGCAACAGAGGGGTGCACCGCAGCAAGGCCGTGCTTATACAATGACTCTGGAAGAAGCTGAAGCCACAGCAGACGTGATCACAGGTTCTGTGCTTATAAATTCAATACCAGCTATTACTTTATTTGACTCTGGAGCTTCTCATTCATTCATGTCAGTAGATTTCCTTATGAAGCATAGCTTAATCACTAAACCCCTTAGGAATTGTTATAAGATCATTACCGGTGGAGGAATTATCCCGGTTAGTGATGCCTGTAACAATTGCCCTATTACATTATGTGGAAGAGAACTGTATGCTAGGCTACTTGTAATGCCAGTGCCCAGTTTTGATATTATACTGGGTATGGATTGGTTAAGTCAATATCATGCCACTATAGACTGCCACAGAGGTAGTGTAATCTTCAGGCCCCCTGACAAGCCAGAATTTGAATTTGCTAGAGGTTCTAGAGAAATGGGTAATAACAAAATTTGTGGAGCCCTAGTAACAGAAGAATTGCCACTACCTATCATCTCTGAATACCTTGATGTCTTCCCTGAGGATCTCCCAAGCTTACCCCCAGACCGAGAAGTTGAATTCTCTATTGACTTAATGCCAGGAGCAGCACCAGTATCTCAAAATTCCTACAGAATCAACAAGAAGGAGATAATAGAACTAAATGAGCAAATCAAAGAACTAGAAGACAAATGCTTCATTAGGTCTAGTGTCTCACCCTGGGGAGCTCCAGTATTATTTGTGCCCAAGAAGGACGGAACATCCCGAATGTGTATTGACTATAGGGCCTTGAATGCCTTAACAATTAAAAATAAGTATCCCCTACCCAGGATAGATGACTTATTTGATCAGTTGAGTGGAGCTCGGGTATTTTCAAAGATTGATTTGAGGTCTGGTTACCACCAAGTAAGGGTGAGAAAGGAAGACATCCCTAAAACCGCTTTCAATACCCGGAACGGACACTACGAATTTTTAGTAATGCCGTTCGGGTTGACGAATGCTCCAGCAGTTTTTATGAACTTGATGAACAAAGTATTTCAGAAATATCTAGACAAATTTGTAGTGGTCTTTATTGATGATATTTTGATCTACTCCAAGACCCCCGAAGAACATGAAGAACATTTGAGGTTAGCATTGGAGACTTTGAGGAAGAAAAAACTTTATGGAAAATTATCTAAATGTGCATTCTTCCTAGACAAAGTAGAATTCTTGGGACATGTTGTGACGGGAGATGGAATAGCAGTAGATCCTAAGAAGATAGCGGCAGTAGAATCCTGGCCCACTCCAGACTCTGTAGCTGAGATTAGAAGTTTCATGGGACTAGCTGGCTACTATCGGAAGTTTGTGAAGGACTTTGCAAGAATTGCTGAACCCATGACAAAATTAACAAGGAAGGATGAAGAGTTCACCTGGACTGATGAATGTCAGCATGCTTTTGAGGAATTGAAGAAAAGGCTGACTACTGCCCCTATTCTGACCTTACCTTCTGGAACCGGAGGTTTCGCTATTTATAGTGATGCTTCTGGAAAAGGTCTAGGTTGTGTATTGGAGCAGAACAAGAAAGTAATAGCATATGCCTCTAGACAGCTTCGACCCCATGAAAAGAACTATCCAACTCATGATTTAGAATTGGCAGCTGTCATTTTTGCTCTTAAGCTATGGAAGCATTATCTTTATGGAGAAAAGGTGGAAATATTTACAGACCATAAAAGTTTAAAATATATCTTCACCCAGAAAGAGCTAAACATGAGGCAAAGAAGGTGGCTGGAACTAATGAAAGACTTTGATATCACCCTTCAATATCATCCTGGGAAGGCAAATGTAGTTGCTGATGCTCTAAGCAGATATCCTATGGCGATGTACTTGACTATGGACCGGCACTTGCTCGAGGACCTGGAAAGTTTAGGTATTGAGGTAATTATCCCAGGAAAAGAAGGCCAAATGATGAACTTGCAGATTCAATCTACTTTAATAGACAAGATCAAGGAGACTCAGTTTCAAGACGAAGGCCTGCGAAGCCTTCGAGGTCAAGTGCAAGCTGGATTAGTGGAAGATTTCAGAATTCATGAAGATGGATCACTGAGGCACGGAGATAGATTATGTGTACCTCAAGGAGACATAAGGGAAGACATTATGCAAGAGGCGCACAGATCGCAATACTCTATACATCCAGGAGCCAACAAGATGTACAAGGACCTGAGGACGCATGTTTGGTGGCATGGCATGAAAAGAGAAGTAGACAGGTTCGTATCTCGTTGTTTAGTGTGCCAACAAGTCAAGACAGAAAGACAAAGACCTGGAGGATTGCTTCAACCACTACCCATTCCGGAGTGGAAGTGGGAACATATCACAATGGATTTTGTTTTCGGACTTCCAAGGACACCTAGTGGAAAGGATGCAATATGGGTGATAGTAGATAGACTGACCAAGTCTGCACATTTTCTACCCTTCAAAGTGGGGCTATCTACAGAAAAGTTGGCAGATTTATATATCAGACATATTGTTAGGTTGCATGGAGTTCCAGTAAGTATTGTCTCCGACCGAGATTCAAGATTCACCTCTCACTTCTGGAAGAGCTTACAAGCCAGCTTGGGGACTCAACTCAAATTCAGCACAGCTTATCATCCCCAAACCGATGGACAATCGGAACGTACAATCCAGACACTTGAAGATATACTTCGTACATGTGTTCTAGATTTTGGAGGATCCTGGGAAGACTATCTACATCTTGTGGAGTTCTCTTATAATAATAGTTACCAAGCAAGTATTGAGATGACTCCATTTGAAGCTCTGTATGGACGAAGATGTCGTACCCAGCTATCATGGGACGACGTTGGAGAAAGAGCCCTGCTGGGACCAGAGATGGTGATCGATTCAACTGAGAAGGTAAAACAAATAAGGGACAGACTTCGAGTGGCTCAAGACAGGCAACGACATTGGGCAAATAGCCACCGAAGGCCCTTGGAATTTGAGGTAATTAAATTTATAAATTCAAGTCAATTTAAATATTTTGATTATGGAACTAAGACTTGATTATGACTTTATTAAAGGTTGGAGAGCTGGTATTCTTAAAGATTTTCCCGACACGTGGCACCATTAGGTTCGGAAGGAGTGGAAAACTCAGCCCAAGATTTATTGGACCTTTTGGCATTCAGGAGAAAATCGGAGAAGTGGCATACCGACTGGCATTGCCACCCTCTCTGGATGGAGTCCATAACGTCTTCCACGTGTCGCAGCTGAGAAAGTATGTGTCAGATCCCAGGCATATTTTGGATCACTCAGAGCTCGAAGTAGGCCCAAGTTTGACTTACCAAGAGCAACCCGTGGAGATACTGGATCGATCGGAGAAAGTTCTACGGAACCAGGTTATTTCCCTGGTTCGCGTAGCTTGGAAGCACCATTCTCCCTGCGAATCCACCTGGGAGCGAGAAGACGAGATTAGAGAGCGATACCCCTATCTTTTTGAACCCTGAGGTATAATTTAATTCTCGGCCTTTCCTTTCGTGCCTTTGTTATTCTTAAATTTTGAGGACAAAATTTTTATAAGTTGGGTAAATTGTAAAACCCCTGAATTTTCAAAATTATAAAATCTTGGATTTTTCCAATTTTCTGGAATTTTCTGGGAATTTTCTGAAATTAAAATCAAGGTTCTTAATTATTAAATGATTTTTAATTGTTAATAAATGATATTAAAATATCATGAAAATAATATTTTTGGGTGTAAAATAAAAAACTGGACTTAGGGTAATTTTTCTGGATTTTTCTGGGCCTTAGACCTATTTTTAAATGCCTCAAAACTATTTTAATTTAATTAATTATTAAATTAAATAATTTTTATTATATTTATTATTATTATTTTCTGTTTTTTTTTATATTTTTTGGCCCGTTCCCTTGTCCGGCCCATTGGGCCTGATCCGGCCCAGCCCGCCCCGCCGTCTACCCGACCCGGGCGACCTCCCCCCCCCCCCCCACGTCCCCGCGAGACTCGTTCAGCCGCCCGCCCCGCCCGGCCATGCGGCGCCTCCGCCGGCCACCTTGCCCGCACCCCGCGGCCACGACACCCCCTCACCCTGCCTTGCCCGGCCTCCTAACCGCCGCCTCCTCCCCTTTATAAACTTTCCCCCTCTTCTTCTTCCTCCTCCTTCACCCTAACCCTAAACCTAACTCCGGCGACCGGCTCCGGCCTCCTTCCCCGCGTCGGAACCCCCATCCTCCTCCCTCAGCCTCCGCCGCCCTCCTCCAGCGCCTCGCCGCCCTCGCAGAACCCCGTCGGCGTCGTCGTCCTCCTCCACAGCCCCTCCTCTCTACTCGGACACGCGAGCAGCCGCCTCCGGCCGCCCCTCCTCCCCGCGCGCCGCCGACCACAGGCTCCGCCCAGCCCAGGCGAACCGCCCTCGGCCCAGTAGCGCCGCTCCGCCCTCCTCCGGCCGAGCTCCCCTCGCCGGAATCCGCAAAACCCTAACCCTATTTTTCCCCAATCTCCGTGTCGGACACGACACGGACACAGTTTTTTCCCGATTTTCAAAGCCGGTTCAGGTACTCGTATCTTGCACCCTGTATCTCCGTTTTCGATTCTGTAAATTTCTACGCGAAGCCTGTATGACCCTCTCGGTGCCCGGACAAACCGCTCGGGGCATCGCGTCCTGTGGTGATCGCACACCGCGATCCAAAAACAGGAAAAACCAGACCCTGTTTCACCCCGGAACTGAGTGCGCCCCGCCAAATGGGACGACTTGGTCGCGTACGGTCTTCACAAATATGTGCGCGTCATCGATAAGGACGTGTGAGAACTCGCGGAAGCTGATTCGGGTGTGCGTACACACCGGAATCAACGCGTATCCGCGGACATCGCCCCGTATCCGACTTTTCTGCAATTCGCCCTAACTTCTTGTACACTCGTCAGATCGAGACAAAACTTGCACCGTCGTACTCGTAGCGATACGCTGGTCCTGTGGGTCAAGTTTGGTTCGATTCTGAGAACGTTGACGAAATCGCGTGTCGTGGACCCCACAGGCCCCGCTCGACGGGTGATTTTGTGTTCGGCTCATCGGAATCCAAATCTGGAAGTTCCATTGGGTTCGTATCAGCGTTCCTGACCTGTTGACACTAAGTTTGGTGAATTTGGAGACAGTTGACCCGGACACATTTTTCGGTGCAAAGCGGGCCCACCGGCGGACCCCGTTTTGATCCGAAACTGCCGTTTTTGCCCTTGTCTCCAAATTGGACCCAAGGACAGGCGTTTCTAGTTATTTGACATCTTCTGAGCATGATGGTAATGTCTATTTCAGATTTTGGACTCATCTCTGAAAATTTCCCCAAGAACATTTAATCAGATCCAAACAACAGGCAAGTACCTGCACTTCAAGTTAAATCTTTATATTGTGATAATTAATTCCCTGCTTTACTAGTACCCTTGATGATTACACCTAGTGTTAGAAATGCTGGATTTTATGTCTTGAATATTGGAGTTCATGTCGTGTTTTTTATGTCGGGTGGGAGAATACTAGAAGGCATGTAGTTTACCCTTCCCCTTGTCATATTTAATAGCTGTTGGTACGCGACTGTACCTCAGCCGGATCTCGATTTTCTCTGTTTAATAGCCGTTTATGACGGCCAGATTAGCCTTATAAACCCCTACATGCCAACTATATATTCTAAAAACAAACACAAGTTCACACAGATAGTTTCTGGTCTTGTTATATATCTTGCTGACTGTTGTAGTTTTATTTCCTGTCTTATTTATTTCTGCTTTCTCATATTCCTGTTTACAGCTTTAACTCTGAGATAATGATGTTCTGTTATGCAGTTTCTCAACATGATATTTAATTTAATTGTCATAAATATTTAGTTTAATCTTGTTGTGCACTATGTACTTTGCTCCTTTCCTGACTGGATCTGTTGATTTAGGCGATGATGAGGACCTTGCCCCTACATTTTATGGTCCCTATGAGGGTACAGATGATACTTATGAGGAGCCAGATCCCACCCAGGAGACCCCTGCTGCAGAATAGCTAGCAGTAGCTATCTTTTATTTCTGTTTCTTATCTTAGTAATCGGGTTTGTCCCCGATTTTATTCTGATTTCTGTACTAAACATTTGAATCTGTTGTCACATTTATTTCAATTGCAATCTTAAGTATCTGTTTCCCATTATTATCTTGCCTATGTTATTTGTGAATGAGCTAGTTTAGTAAATATGGATTTGACCTAGACAGCGTACTACCGCCGACTCTGCGGCGTAGGCTGGACGTACCCACGCACTCGTGTCCGAATTTTTGGGTGCGGGTCGTGACAACGAGAACGTGTACAACCACGTTGCCAGTATTGAGCACGCGAGGATATTGTAGGATAAGCTGGAATCTTTGTATGCGAAGAAGACCGGGGTAAATAAATTGTTCTTAATCCGGATGATGATGGATTTGCGGTACAAAGATGGGGCATCTATTACGGATCACTTGAGTGAGTTCCAGGGCGTACTTGACTAGCTATCCTCGATGGAAGTCAAGTTCGACGACGAGGTTCATGGACTATGGCTGCTGTGTATATTGCCAGACTTATGGAAGACCGTACGAGTGTCTATGATCGCTTCTGCTCCAGAAGGCATGGTCAGTCTGGAGTTTGCCAAGAGCGAGGTACTGAATGAAGAGATGCGGAGACGTTTGCAGGGCACTTCATCCATATCCCACTTAGAGGCGCTTGTTTCAAAGAGCCACGTAAGGGGTAAAAGCAGGGGTCCAAACGGTGGTAGAGACAAAAGCAGGGGAAAGTCCAAGGGTCGGTACGAGGACTCGGAGTGTTACCATTGTGGCAAGAAGGGCCACATCAAGCGGAACTGTTTCGCTTGGAAGAGAGAGAAGAAGGGCGACAAGGAAAAGCAAAGTGAGAACACTACAGCGGCGGCCTCGACACATGCATGGAGGCGACGTAATCATTGTAGGTAATGAGGTAGTTATGAACCTCGCTTGCGATGACAACTCTTGGCTGGTGGACTCAGGTGCTTCAGCGCACGTATCTCACAACATGGCACTATTTGCTACATACACAACAAGCGACTGTGGAGTGTTGAAGATGGGTAATGGAGATATGTCGAAGGCGGTTGCCATTGGAAATGTGCATTTGAGTACAAAAACATGTGCAGTTCTTGTTCTCAAAGATGTCCAACATATCCCTGATATCCATTTCAACCTGGTGTCGGTTGAAAGGTTGGATGACAAGGGTTTCTTCAGTCTCTTCGGAAATAATCAGTGGAAGCTTTCCAGAGGTTCGATGGTGATTGCCAGAGGAAGCAAGAGGTCCGGACTCTACTATATGGAAGAGAGGACACATGGGACACATGAGGTTAACGCAGCTACTGATGCGTCTACTGAGTTGTGGCACAGGCGGCTAAGCCATATCAGCGAGAAGAGGATGAGCTACTTGGTGAACAGAAAAGTAATTTCAGGGCTAAAGTCTATAAAGTTAGAGAAGTGCACGCACTATTTGGCGGGGAAGCAAAATATTGTGTCTTTCCAAAGTCACCCAGGTTCAAGGAAGCCGGCGTTGCTCGAGTTGATTCACTTGGATTTATGTGATCCTATGAAGGTAAAATCTATTGGTGGTGCATCTTATTTTGTAATATTTATTGATGACTGTTCCGAAAAGGTTTGGGTCTATGCCTTAAAGACCAAGAATCAGGTGTTGCCCACTTTCAAGAAGTTTTAGGCCTCTGTTGAAAGAAAGACGGGCAAGAAGCTGCTATGTGTTGGGTCGGACAATGGCGGCGAGTATATCGGTCCCTTTGATGCTTATTGCAGAGAGCAAAGGATATGACATCAGAAGACTCCACCAAAGATACCGCAACTCAACGGTGTAGCAGAGCGGATGAACAAGACGCTAATGGAGAGGGTGCGTTATTTGCTGTCAGAAGCAAACTTGTCAGGCAGCTGTTGGGGTGAGGCACTTTATACAGCTGCTTATGTTATTAATTTATCTCCTAGTGCTCCTTTGCAGGATGATGTGCCTGACAAAGTATGGTACGACAAAGATCCGTCATACAATCACCTGCGAGTGTTTGGTTGTAAGGTCTTCGAGCATGTACCGAAGGATAAGAGATCCAAACTTGAGCCAAAGACGAGGCGGTGCGTCTTTGTCGGCTACGGTCGTGATGAGTTTGGCCATAGACTCTATGATCCAGTGGAAGAAAGCTCTATAGAAGCAGGGACGTGGTATTCGTCGAGGATCAGACCATGACCAACGCTAAGAATTCCGAGATGCCTTCTGAGGCTGAGGAATTGCCTAAGTAAGATTCATTTTGCTTCGAGCAATTTTCAGAGGACATCACAGAGGATCCAGTTATGGGGGAGCCAGTACATAGAGTTGCTCCCAACCTTGATCATCAGCCTGCTGATGGTGGTCAGGGTGACCCTCAGGAGGATAAGCATGCCGATGAGGAGGCTGTAGATATACAGCCAGCACCAGTGGTTCAATTGAGGAGGAACGATAGAGAACGTCGATCATCTACGAAATACTCACCGGGTGAGTATGTGCTACTGACTGACGGGGGAGAACCCAAAAGTTTTGCAGAGGCCACGGAAGACAAACACAGGCAGGAGTGGATGGAGGCCATGCAGGAGAAGATGAGTTCCTTGGAGGCCAACTCTACTTATGATCTAGTGCAGTTGCCAAAGGGCAAGAAGGCTTTGAAGAATCGATAGGTGTTCAGAGTGAAGCAGACAGATGATTCTACTCACCCTCGATACAAAGCGAGGCTGGTAGTTAAAGGCTACGGTCAGCGGAAAGGCGTAGATTATGATGAGATCTTTTCGTCAGTCGTCAAGCAGTCGTCTATACGGGTGGTGCTAGCTTTGGCAGCCAGTTTCGACTTGGAGTTCGAGCAAATGGACGTGAAGACGACATTCCTCTATGGTGATCTTGAGGAGGAGTTGTACATGGAGCAGCCAGAGGGATTCTGTGAGAAGGGCAAGTAACATTTGGTTTGTCGGTTGAGGAAGAGCTTGTATGGTCTGAAATAGGCTCCGAGACAGTGGTACAGAAAGTTCGAGTCGTTTATGGGGGAGCATGACTATACACGGACAACGTCGGATTATTGTATTTTTGTGAGGTACTTCGCCGAGGATGATTTCATCATTTTGTTGCTTTATATTGATGATATGCTGTTGGTGGGTCGGAATGCCACCAGGATAGCAGAGATGAAGCACCAACTGGGTACGGCCTTCTCTATGAAGGATTTGGGCGCAACGAAGACTATTCTTGGAATGGAGATCAGTCGAGAGAGAGAATCCAAGCTGCTGCACTTATCCCAAAAGAAGTACATTCACCGAGTACTTCAGCGTTTCAGGAAGGACGGGTCAAAGAAAGTGAGTAACCACCTTGCGGCTCACTTTAAGTTCACTGAGGAGCAATGTCCATTTACCGAGGACGAGAAGGAAGATATGGAATGAGTTCCATATGTTTCAGTCGTGGGGAGTCTTATGTCTGATATGGTATATACGAGGCCAGACATTGCTCACGCAGTCGGCACAGTTAGTAGGTACACTTCTAATCCTAGAAGGGTACATTGGAGTGGGGTCAAGTGGATTCTACGATATCTTTAGGGTACTACCGATTGGAGACTTTTATTTGGTGGTGACGAGCCGAAGCTGGTTGGATATACCGACGCTGATATGGCTGGAGATGTAGAGTCGAGGCGATCGACTTCGGGCTATGTGATAATATTTGCTGGTGGAGCAGTATCGTGGCAGTCGCGTTAACAGAAGTGGGTTGCCTTGTCGACGACAGAGGCATAATACATTGCTGCGACGGAGGCTTGCAAAGAGTTGTTGTGGATGAAGAAGCTGCTGCAAAAAATTGGACTAAAGCAGGAGCAGTATCCTTTGCTTTGCGATAGTCAGAGTGCTATTCACCTTGTGGAGAACCAGACATTTCATAGCCAGTCCAAGCAAATTAATACCCGATATCATTGGATAAGGGATGTGGTTGACAAGAAGAAATCGACGCTTGAGAAGGTTCATACAGATGACAACGGAGCAGATATGTTCACAAAGGTTCTACCAAGGAAAAAGTTTGAGTATTGCAGGCGGATCGCCGAGATGACGACCCCCTCCACATAGTTGTGAAGGAGGAGATTTATTGGAGTGGGTGGGGTTCCCAACCTATGTGAAAAATATCCCGAAATAGGATTAAATATTTCTACATATAATATAAATACCTCAATTTATTTGGATTGGATATTCCTAAATATAATAGGAATATCTCAATGGATATGGATTGGATATTTCTACATATAATAGGAATATATCAATGGATTTGGATTGGATATTCCTATTTATAATAGGAATGCTAGTTGTGGGTTTGAGGCTATATATAGGTGTATCCTGCTCCTAAAATATATCTATCTCTCTCTCTAAAAAAAAAATCATAGCAATAAGGAGAGAAAATGAGGCAAGAATGCTAATGCAACATTGGAGAGGAGAAAGATGGATTGGAGGCTGTTTCGAAGAAGGAGATCAGTTTCGGGTATTTCTCGTTGTCTTTCTTCTTTGTGGTTATAATCTATTTTCTGTTCCAAAAGAGTTGTGGTGATCCGTTTGGATCGATAAAAAATTTGTAAGGAGTCGGTGTATTTCTTATTCCATTAGTGGAGGCTTTTCATGGTTGGACTCCGATCGTCCCGTGGTTTTTCTCGTAAGGATTTTCCACGTCAAAAATCTCTGCGTCTGCGATTTGTGTTTGGCATTTTTTGGTTTGTCCGTTTTGCTCGCTTCTCTCGCAGGTACTCTCTGGTTTGGGGAACGGTTTTCGCACTTTCGTTCCCAACAAGCGAAAGATAGACGTATTATTTGTTCTATTTATTTGGTAAAAGTTAGGAACAGTAAATCCAAAAAACATGTAATACAGTTTGAATAAAATTTTAAATATTACGTCAAATATCTCAAAAAAAAAATAGAAAACTTTATATCCGAAAACATTAGTCTTATAATGCCTCCATGAATTAACTACTTGAACTAATTGCATCCATACTGGCTCATATATCAGTTTCATATCTGGGGGAGTGGACGTGAGTCATTATTCATACTAATATATATGTCAAAGATCAATCCAATCGGTTAGTTCTTCTTTATATATAAATTTATTAATTTGTGCAGGTTCAAGCTAAAACTCGTGTCATTACATTACTCGAATTTTGTATCTTCGAAGAGCGAAACATGTATAACAGTACCCAGCCATAATTTCACTAACTAATAACTACTATAAAAATTATTGCAACCATATTGGTCTATTATAGCCAGTCTTTACTACGGATCTTTATTATTTCACATATATTCCTTTTTGCTAATACCAGAAGCGGATCTAAAAACTGCATCTGGAATAGACTATCATAATTTTGGATGGAATAAAAATAGATTAACTTATATATATATAAAAAAAATTATATATAAAAAAAGTTAATTTTTATTTTTGGGTGGACTCCAACCCACTTCATCCATTCCTGGATCCGTCCCTCACTACTATTAACATGAAAAATTTTATATGACGAAAAAAAGGTTAAGAGAAATTGAGAAGAGAGAAAGAAGTTTCAAAAAATGACATCAACATCCATAAAATATTTCGCCTAACAGTCTAACGGAAACAAATATGTGCAAATTTTAATTCGACTAGACGTCTGACAAAATTTGTGTTGCATAGATTTTGTCAAACCGACTTGCGGAATAAATTTGTTGTAACTTTTTTCTCTTGTCTCTAATTTTTTGAACTTTTATTCTGCGTATAAAATTTTGTGTAATACTAACGCCACCAAGAAATTATTACCAAGATGAGCAGTTATTACAAAACCACTAGGTAGATATAAAACATCCCAACCAGCCTTTGGCGGGTAATAACTTTTTGATAAATGTGGTGGTACCGAGCATATCCAAGCCAAATTTAATTAAAAGATTAATTAATGTGTGGAAAAAAGTTCAACCGATATAATATTATACATTATGTTTAAAAACAATTGAGAGTAAGAAGGAAAAAACATCTCTAAGGTCACGTTTGGGCCACGAATTCTGAAATTTGGAAAAAGAAGTCATTTTTTTTTTTGGATGCCACAAAAAATAAGCAGAAAAAAAATTAATTTTTCAAGGAAAAGAAAAATAAGGTAGAAACTGATTCCCCACT
This sequence comes from Iris macrosiphon, assembly GCA_036927795.1. Classification (NCBI taxonomy): domain Eukaryota; kingdom Viridiplantae; phylum Streptophyta; class Magnoliopsida; order Asparagales; family Iridaceae; genus Iris; species Iris macrosiphon. The sequence goes on along the minus strand of JAYESA010000006.1, from coordinate 162,680,750 downwards.
CACTAGAATTCAAGATGTTTAATAGGTCGGCCCGGTCCGAGGTCCGCTTTAACCTGATTTGATCGGGTTCGGATCTGTCCGGGCCCAACCAGTTACCAAAAGCGGGCCGGACCGGTCCGACCCAGTCGAATTGGCACCCGACCCAATCCGGACCCGTGATCCGATCCGCGGTGGACCGGACAGGTTCACGATTGGGTCGTGCCGGCCATATATATATATATATATATATACATATATATATATATATATATATATATATACATATATATATATATATATATATATATATATAAAACTTATATAAGTTAATAAATTCTAAGTTAAAATTTATAGATATTTTGTTAGTAAGTTATTTTGTATAATTTGAAATTTATAAGTTATTATTTGTTAGAATTTTTTTTGTATAATTTATGTAAAAATTTATATAAACATTAAGTAAGAAAAATATTTAATTTCTTTATATCAATATTTATATAACTTTAAGTATAAATTAAAATATAAATATTTATAAGTTGAAATATTTTTTGAATTTTTTTTGAATAACTTATAAAAAAATGTATAATTCTTTTTTATAATTTAAATTTAAGTATATATATATATATATATATATATATATATATATATATATATATATATATATATAGGGAAAAAAAAGTAATTTTATTGATACTGCATCAATCCTTGCATCTTAATTATACATGTCCCCTTACATCCAGACCATTCTTCATATTAGCCGTAGCATGCTCTATATTATTGATTATACCCACAGTGGGCGTACAAATACCATCAAAAATATGATTATTTTGTTTCCTCCAAATATGCCAAACTGCAGTCGCAAGTCGTATCCTGACCTCCACGAACCACTCATCACCCTTCCTGTGATTTTTGATCCACTTTATAGCCCCCATGAGTCCCTGTAGATTTGAGTCCCCTATCTGCAGCTTTGTCCATTGTAACCGGATAATGGCTGATGCTACTAAACATTCAAAAAATAAGTGTTGTATACTCTCTGGAGCTTGTTGACACAAACTGCATCGTGTATTATTTATGGCGATCTCAAACCTTTGTAGTCTATCCATAGTAAGTAGTCTTCCAAGTCGCGCCTTATACATACATAAGCTCATTTTATTTGCTAAAGGTTTTAACCAAACAAACTCACCATAATCCAATTTAGGCCCGGGAGTCCTCATCTGCTCATATGTTGTGCTAGAATGGAACTTTCTCGTGGGTGCTGCATCCCACGTCCAATGGTCTTTAGCTGTACGTTGATCAATTGGGATCCTAGCTATGGCCTCACGAACTTGTTGTACTACCCGAAGCTGCTCCAGCTTCCATTTACCCTAACTTATTAACCTTGACACATCCTCGTCTCTTCCTCCCACTTCATATGCTTGCCACACCAGTCGATCTACCAAGCTCTCATGTTGTATCCACGGGTCAAGCCATAAATTGGTTTCCTTCCCATCTTTACACGTCCTAGAATTCAGTTGCTTAATCTGACTCCGGCCAAATAAGATGGTCTTGTAGGTAACCAAAAAATTGTTGTCCATCGACTGTATACAAAAGTTGGAGTGTCGCAAGTTTCTGCCCCGTATCCAATCTTTCCAGAGAGATCCTCCTTCTAGGAACTTCCACTTTAACTTTATCCCCGCCATCTGCGTACCATAGAAAGTAGCTTCAGTCTAACCCCGCTCTCGCTTTTCGGTCGACACAGATCCGCCCAGGCTATGTCATGGATGCCTCATCTCCAAACAAAATATGCACACATTTTTTCAATTTTGTGAATCACCTTCGTTGGCAGCATTATGACTTGCAGCCAGAAAGAAGCGATGGTGGAGATTATCGATCGTACAATTTCTATTCGACCCCCAAACGACAGATTTCTGGCCTGCCATCCCTCCACTCTACGTTGCACATATTCCACTAAGCTCCAGAACTCCATAGATTTGGCATAATTAATCAAGAGTGGCAAACCAAGCTATTTGACTGGTAACTGGGCCTTTTCTATTTGCAAACCAAACACACACACACACACACACACACACACACACACATATATATATATATATATATATATATATATATATATATATATATATATATAACTTTAAGTATAAATCGTTATATAATTTTTTTTAATTTAAATATAAATTTATAACTTGAAATTTAAAGAAGTTATTTATATAGACATAAAGAATGTAGCACTGGTCCAATCTTAAACGCAGACATAAGCTTCCAAAATATCTGGAAGCAACCTACCCCTCTTCTTTCTTAACATCCTTGAACCTGCACTAAAATAAGATTTCGATGTTACCGTGGACACCGGGACCATTAAAATATCACGTTCTATAGAAGAAAGTACATGATATATTTTTTCGTGTCTCTTCCACCATTCTAAACTTGAATAATAAGATGAAGAGTCATCTTCATATTCTTCATAAAAATAAGATATAAGGACAATTTTTTAGTGGGTTGGAAATAATTTTTTTGTTTCTTCTTTTGCAGTACACTTATATCATATGATAATTTAGACATAAAATCAGAATTACTATCTTGAACAGTTGTACCGGGTCGGGTAGATACAACTCTTTCTTCATATAAAGCAATTAAACTATCTAAAACATCCTTAATTTCTACTTTCAAGCTACCTACGTCAACTCTCATATTTTTTTGAAATTCGTCTAATAAAATATATACACCATCTAATTTAATCTTGGGATCCAAAATCGAAGCCACGCAATATAGAAAAGGTATATTACCCCAATAATTTAGAAATTTGGCTTCCATTTTGGTAACAACATAATCAAAACCAGAAATATTTCTATATCTAGAAAATAAATGAGACATGTTAAGAATTTTTGTTAAAGCTAAAGGAGAAGTTAGATAATAAACTCAGATAGAATACATTTAGCATTGTAAACTAATTCAAAAAATTCAAAAATAGAAGTAGCAATTAACAATTCCTTCTCAGTTACTTGATAATCAAAACTAAGATTAGCATTATAATAATGTGTAATAATTGTCACGTCCCAGTACTATAATACGGAGATGAACATGGCCAGCAACCCCATACAAGGTGCTATACGTCGTACGACGATCACGGCTGTATAAGACAAGAGGGTGCGTGCTACATCAAGTCTCCTAGGGTCAAGAATTTCTATGTCTCAATCATTCAAACAAGAAACATTAAGCATAGAGCATATATGATAAAGCAATAAGGCATCCTAAACGCTTTTTCAAAATATTCCGGAGACCAGCTGTACAAAATAAGAAGCTGAAAGAGTAACAAAAGTACATGACAGTGATCAGCTGCAGTCTGATTTAATACAATCATGCAAGGAGACTAAATATCCAGACGAGCCGGCTAACAGGTGCCGGTGGCTAAACGCCCAAAAGAAGTAAATGCACAATGACGAGCAGGAAAGAAGAAAATCCTTTCACGTCCAAGTTCCAAAATACACGGGACCAGGCCACGTGGCATTGGCCAGCTAATACGACTCTTAGGGATTACCTAATTTAATGGACCCGACGAAGCGTACTACGCTATCCTAAAATACTGTCAAGTCCAATATGCTATCATACAACAGGTAAATATTTAATCTCATCCACATAATACAAATAAGAAGTGCTGAAATAAATACTAAAAATAAGTGCGGAATCTGAATGTCATAAATACAATCCAAATAAGTCTGATGGGGACAAACCCACTGAAATACAGTAGTGAAATAAAAGTACGAAAAGAAGGAAGATAACTAGACTAGAACATCAACTAGCTAGATAAACACGCTCTAACCCAAGGTAGCGGCGTACCCCAAATCACAGAAACTCCTCTGGAAATGCCTCAAAGTCCTCAGCCACGAATCATGTCTCTACTCCTGCTTCGTAGATGGTTGGGTACAAGTGCTCGTCCGGATCTGGAAGGAAACCAGGTCCTCAGAGAGACGTAACAAGATACAAAAATACATGCCATAAAGTAAATACTGTGTAAACTCGAGGGTGAACTAACCAGCTAAGTGAAATACACTTGAAGACAACCTTGGTACGTATGGGTAGGTAAAAGGTATAAAACGTAGCGTCAAGCCAGATGCTAAGTACCTGGCATTAGCTGTAAACTGGATGCCAAGAGTATATGCTGACTACATCACCGATCATGATAGCGCGCAGCTAGTAACCTCTGTCGGATGTATCGACAAGCATATACGGCTATAACCGGGTAACACTGAGCCCATAATCGGGTAACACATGGCCCATAATCGGGTAGCACCGAGGCTCACAATCCCGTAGTTTACTCTGAAACTACGATAGCCAAATATCTGTCCCATACGCCTACTAATTGTCTTCCCCGTCCAATGCGAATGTACAAGTTGCGAATACGACTTTGACATCTCGAACTATAATGTAAGTCACTAAAGAAATATACAACTAAGCTAAATACCGTTACGCGTGCTGCTCACACCGATGGCCAGTCGAGTATGAAATATGCGTCCCTATATGAACTCACTCTGTGATGTGCAATGATACGTGTCAAGGCCTAGGAAGTCATATTGATAACTCCATAACTTTATGTGCATCCACTAGATACTAGGTCAGACACAAGTCTTAACGTCACCGTCTTCGTTGACTGCACCCGAGTTTTTCTCGAACGCGCACAGTTATATAATATTAAAATAATAAAATATGCAACTAAATAATATCTGAATTTAAACAGTACAACAAGGCAAGGTATACTTGCCTGAAACTCTAGTGTGCACAAGTAAGGATCCGGAACCCGCAGCCAAGGTAGAATCGTCTTGGGTGCCTATGACATTACACTATGCTAATCATGTACAAGAGTACAACTTACGCAACATCATGAGTTACGCAGAGACTAAACCAAATAAATGTGCTACTAAATATGTTGACTAAGGTTGAATAGTCAAGGATCAAGGAAGTAGGTGTACACTTAGTCTACTAGTCCCACAGTATTTACAAGTTATCCTATGGTATAATTTCTCGTGTTACAATCGCGGTCACAGCTAGGATTCGTGTAGGTGCTAAGTTGCACCTCTAACACAGGGATACTAGGTATTCTACTTACTAAGATTTTCAGGACACTCTGATATTGGTAACCATCTAGGTCTCCAGGTACGAGTACGTCACGTCCTCAGATACCGTGCACAACGAGACAATTAGTTACCAATACTTTATAACTCCAAGTAACGTAATCACTAAATCTATGTCCTAGCTAGTAGGTTAGTGTGCACGAATGGCAGTTTAGTCTAAACACCTAGGGTCAACACAATTTTGTACCAAACTAAATAACCAATTTTCTATGAAATAATACTAACACCAACTACTATTCCTATACATACACATATATAAACACTAGGCACTAGGGTTCACACATTAACATTTATCCATGCAACAATCAAGGAAGAGGAGTAACGATGCAAACCTAGGTGTGCTCGACTAGGAGGGGGTGATGCTCGTCCGCGACTCGAGGGTGGCCGGACTCCGGCAAGGGGAGGTGGTGCTCCTGCCAAGCAAGGATGCACAGCAGCAGCGACAACACACTGGCAGTGGCAGCAGGTCGTGGGGGTGCTGGTGGTGGCGAGTTGGTCGTGGGGTGAGCAGCTGGTGACGGTGGTGGCTAAGGTGAGGTGGTGACGGTCGGAGGAGGCGGGGGTCGAGGGGGATGTTGGTGATGGTGATGGTGATGATGGTGTGATGGTGATGGTGGTGGAGAGGGTGGTACTAAGGTGGTGGCGGTGGTTGTTGATAGTGGTAGAGACGGTAAGGTGGTGATGATGGTGGTGGAGATGGGCGGAGGAGGCTGCCGTGGTGGTCACTGGTGATGGTCGGGCGGTGACAGTGAGGGTGTACTGGTGATGATGATGATGGTGTTGGTGATGGTGGTGTTGGTGACGGTGGTGTTGGCCGCTGTGGTGGTGGTGATGATAGTGGATATGGAGATGGTGATGATAGTGGCGGTGGAGATGGTGATGATGGTGGCCGTGGAGGTGGGTGGCTGTGGTGGCGGTGGGGGTGACTTGGGGAAGAAGAGGAGTCGTGGAAGAAGAAGAAGTCGGGGGAGGAGAAGAAGAAGAGGGGTGGCTACCGGTGGCGGAGGCGACTGCTGGTAGTGGCGGGTTGGTCGAGGTCGATGGAGGCAGGAGGAGGAAGGTGGTGGAGACTGCGGCGGTGGCTCGGCGGAGGAAGGGGCTGTTGTGGGACGTCGGAGAAGAAGGGGAGGGGTGTAGTTTCTTAGGGTTTCGGTTAGGGATGGTGTTGGCTGTTGGTTTATTTGGAGAGAGGAAGTAGGTATTTATGTAGGAGAAAGAGAGAGAGAGAGGAGGATGCATTGGGATTAGGGCCGGCTATATGCTTTTCTAGGGATGGGGGGAAGGTTCTACATGAAGGAATGAAGGGCTATGATTGCTTTGGTTTTGAATGGAGGGTGGATGATGTAGGAAAAAAAGTTGTATGTAACAACCAATAGAGGGAAAAATATGGTGGACCGGTCAACAATGAAGGAGGGTTTTTTCATGGTTTGACTTCAATGGGAAGTTGACACCTCATTGCCTTTTTGCACAAAAGTCCCTAACAATTAGAAAATTACACAAACAATAGGGTTTGGGATTGGTGTGATGTAGTGGGTTAAAATGGTGTGTGGTGTTTAGTATGAACCTTGAGGGTGTGAGTGGGGGTTTGGGTTGATGTTGGGTCTAGTTTTGGGTTAGGTTGGAACATTACACCAATTTAATTAAAATTAGTGTAAATGATGTTCTTTAATTAATTGGGAGTGCATAGGATTAAAATTGGGTGGGGCACAAGTATTATGGACGTAGTAAACTCAGAATAGAATATTGTCATAAATTGGGTTGCATAAAACGGTTCGAGGTTGTGTCTCCAATTCTGATTGGAACGGACAAAGATGCAAAGTTAAATTTATTTGGATTTAAGAATGGACGTTTGTAACGAATATTGTGCGACTAAAATGATGCACAAGGGAGGGTATTTATGAGTTACACACAGGTCAGAATGGAAGGCTGGCACGACTAGAAAAAGTGTGTAAAATTTGTTTGAAAGCAAATGCTAGTGTAGCGCTCCAAATATCGAAGCAACAGTAAGGTGCACAAAGTGATACGAATATTGTGTCATTAATCTAAAACAATATGTTCTAATTCTAAGTGGCTCCAAATTAACCCTAGTCTCTCTATCTAAGCCAGGTAGACCTAAATTTGGTCGAGAGGGTTTACAAACCTACTCGTTATCCTCTTCGACCATGTTCCTAGTACGCGCCATGAGTTGGGGGAATGTACGCTGGATCCTCGGGTACTGGCTCAAAACCTGGCCATGCAAACTAGTGGGGTTAGACCCCAAATAGCAAGTACCACAAAGGAAGCACGAAATGGAAAAACATGTGAAGGCTATCGTCACCAACCCCACCATCGTCCACCATCCTCGACATCTAGGAAAAGCCTAACCCTAACCCTAACGCCACCGTTACAGCTCCCCACCACCGTGCACGACACCCCACCGCGTCGTCGAGGTCGTCGAGTCCGTCCGCATCGTTTTCAACCCTAACACATCGTCGAGGTCATCGAGTCCTCCGTCATCGTGGAGTGGTCGAGTCGAGGTCGTCCTCCACTGTCGAGATCTGGCCACAAAGGCACGACACCCCACCGTCCACCGTCGAGATCTGGCAGCAAAGGCCGCTGCCGCCGTCGTCGTCGTCCTCGAGCACGAGCTTGACCACTGCCGTCGTCGTCCTCAAGCTCGAGCACCCCACCATCGTCGTCTTCGTCGTCCTCAACAACCCCACCGTCGTCGTCCTCGATTGCTCGAGTTCGAGCACCCCACCATCGTCGTCGTCCTCAACGATCCCACCGCCGTCGTCCTCGATAGCTCGAGCTCGACCATCGTCGTCGTCGTCCTCAACGACCCCACAACCGTCGTCCTCGAACTCGACCACTGGTCGTCGTCCTTGAGATCTGAATCGCTGAAACTGGAAGAGGAAGAGAAGAAAGAGGAAGAAGGGAAAAAATAGAAAGGAAAGAGAGAGAGAGAGAGTTAAGAGGAGAGGGGGTGAGGCCCGCAAATAGTATGAGAATTTATTTCAGGAAACAACTTTTTCCTTCTCCGGAAAAGCTGAGTTAAAACTGAGGTTTTGAATTTTTTTTTTTTTTTTTTGAAAGTAACATTCGGAGATGAACCAGCAAAACATTATTTTGGTGGGTTGCTGCTTTTAAACTCTGAAAATTGAGTTTAAAAGCTGAACCAAATATGGCCTTAGTCTTCAATAAAAAAAATATTTTTTAGATTTTCCGATTTCTTTTGTCCACGCACTAACGGTCAAACCACATGGAAGTCTCCTATCGTCACAATCTCAAAGGAGTTTTCTTTGGTAACGGTCATCCTCTTGTGCCATCTACTATATTGTTTTATTTCCTAAGAAGTAAGAAAAAATGCAAAAAAAAAATAGACGTCTTCTAAAAAATTTGTCTGGTGCCATCTTTCATTCTTTGACTGCTATTATATGAATCCTGATATGATAAATTTTAAAATTAAAATTAAAATTAAAATTAATATTAATATTAAAAAATTATATGATTAGTCTTTTTTGTTATAATTTGCTATTTTAGCTATCATATCAGATATTATATAATTATACAAATTTTTTGGATTTTTTGGATGATAAATAACAGAATTTCAAACAAAAAGGAAAAACTGAGCAGTAATACTTTAACACTTGTATCAATAATTATTTGGTCACAAGTGCTTTGCAAAGTATAGCTACAGTTGCATCTTGAGAGTTGGGGCCAAAGGCTACTACTTTTTAGGTATATGGCAGCACCACTCTCCAAATGAGTGCTTCTACACGTACCGTAGGGACCGACGCGTGAACCGACATCACGTGTCTATCATTATATTTTATCGAAAATTTTAAACGGTGAATGCATGGGACTGATTTTGTGGACCCTGTATTCCAGCCAATAGATGGTGACACGTATTATTTCGGTTTCAGCCGTAGTCCTCCTTGGGACTGGAAAGACTTTTAGTATTTATATAGACACAGTACTTTGTGGGGCTAAACATGGATACTGTATTGCTATGGTGTCAATTGTTACCAAGATAGGTGCTAAAGAAACTTCCCAACTCCTCCTACTTGTCATGGGTTGTATCCATACACATTTTAGTTATTGCCTATAAGAATTAAAAATACTTCGAAACGGGATATCTAAGTTGTACGTATATCTTTATGTAAATAAAATTTATATCTAGTAGCTTAATTATATACACTTATATTTATAATAAATTTTAATAAAATTAAAAATATATCTATAACAAATACTAATTAAAATATATTTAAATTATATTATAATAAATTATAATTTAAACTAATTTTCAATAATATCGGAGGTAAATTTTTTATTTTTTTTTACGCTCGTGCATGTGACTATTTATTATAAAGAGAGTTAAAATGGTTCAAAAAATAAGCCTCTAAGTCATATATATATATATATATATATATATATATATATATAAAATTAAAATTTAAGAAAATAAATAAATAAATCCTAACTATAGCTTAAATATTTTATATTATCTAAGTACTTACATATATACTTATAATAAATTATAATTATAATATAAACATATCTATAATAAATTTAATTTAATATTATTAGAGTTTTTATTTTGTAAGTACAAGGCAATGTGGACAGAAGTGAGCTGGAAAAAAAAATCAGTCAATTTACCAACTGAACCACAAAGAATGCATAAGCTAACGAGAGTCTTAAGAATCTTGAAATGGTTATGCTAAAGGTCTGTCCTAAATAATTGTAGCTCTTGTGCGAATTTTAAAATAAGATACTAAATTTATTTATTCGTATTTTAAAAAATATTATTTTATATTTTTATCAAAATTTTTGGAGTTGTTCTTGACTGTATATTATAACTCAATCTACAGATAGTTACTAAACAAAATAACCAGAGCTCAAATTATCTATATTCAATCACATTACATAGTATAATAAAGATATTTTAGATAGAATATGTACTGTCCGTTAAATTGTATATAAATAAAACTTGGCCTGCACATCAATGTTTCTTAAATAAAGACTAGGCCTGCACATCCAAATTCCTAAATTATATAAATAAAAGAAATTTGATCATTATTGTAGAAAATAAAACCCACGTCTGATCTTTATTGTAGAAAATAAATCCATCTGACAATTGAGGGATCTTTAGAAGCAAAATAGCAATTGAACCGCTTAGAGATGATAGACAGCATATCGGAGCAAGATCTTTGATAAACCCTAAATTTTTTGTATGATTATAAATATGACTCTTAGAGTCGGTAGGGAATAGGAATTGAAGAATTAGAACTTTTGTGCGGATCGTAAAGTCTAGAAATTAAGGAAGAAATGTGATTGACTTAAATTACAAAATTACAAACTGACGAGATATATATATATATATATATATATATATATATATATATATATATTTCCAAAAAATTGTAGGTCCTGTACGGCCGCACTTTTGACACGATTCCAGGGCCGGTTCTGGTTATGCTCTCTAGAAAATCTAATATCGAAAATTAAAAGATAAACAGTTGTCAACGCAACATTGCTCCAGTGTGAATGCAACATACATCCGACTTGATCGGAGGAGTTCGAACCTCGGGATCATTTAGAGTGTAGATGGGTGCGTGAAAAAAAAAAAAAAAAAAAAAACTGTTGGCAATCAACTGTAAAAACATCTTCATGGCCGGCCCGGCTACAATGTGCATGGGACCAGCACTGACGTCCAGCTTCGGTCGAACCCAACAAAGATGCATGCAGTACACAATCCCAGAGTGGTCCGGACCTAATGTTCTTGTTTGCTATGTTGTCTCTTGCAAAGTATCCTCTAGTTCTCGACTCATCACCGAGTTGTGCTTAAGAACGTCTATAATAGGTAAAATTGAACAATAAATCTTGAAGTCCAAATTTACAATATATATAAAAAAATCTAAATTAGATTGGATATATGAGAATAATAAAAATTATCCAACAACATAAAATAACTTTTTTGGCCAGAGGTTAAAAATGTATGTGCTGAAAAAATAATGTAAAATTTAGATACTAGAAACTAGTGCTCCAAATTAAGTCTATCTACAAAATGAGTTCCTAAATTCTGGATGTAGAAGTTTTTAGACCCATGCTATAGCTCATGTCGTTAGGACGGAACATCGGGAGGCTCCGATTGAATTTTAATATTCTATAATATAATTCTTATATTCTGATTCTAGAATCTAGAAATTAAGATCATGAGTCTTACTATTGATGCTGTAACTGTCCGTAACTCTATTTCGTGTCCAAATATAAAGAACAAACCATACGAGTTCTATTTTGTATGGACATTTTTTTTCAAACATATTATTTATTTTCGGAGTTAAATGAACATTTTAAAACATAAGATAGGACTTTTAAGTAGATAAAATATAAATTAACTACCATTCAAACTAAATCCAACATCAAGCACCATGTAATTATAAAATGCGACAAAATTTACTAATCCCGCTCTTATTATAGTGCCACAAAATCACATACGGACGGACATGGAGCTTAGAATAATACTATTTATATTTTTAAAGTATTCATTCAAAACATTTTTCTTTATGTGATAGATGGCGTGACAGTTAATATATCTACTAACATGACAAATTATAAAATTTAAATTTAAATTTAAATTTAAATTTAAATTAACATCGAAAAAAATTGGCTGAATAATTTTTTGACTTAAAATTTGTCATGTCAACTGCTACATAATGTTATTTAGTATGTCACGTCAGTCGTCACATAAGAAAAAATGGTTTGGAGGAATATTTTGAAGATTCGAATGACATTATTCTGGAGCATATTATTATGTTATCCAACTTTATTGTTTCATTTCCAAAAAAAAAAAAATACTAAATAAAAAATATATAAAAACAAATTGACACTTGCATATGTGGATCCAAAAGTGCTTTGTAGAGTAGGTAGGTCCACGAGCTAAGTTGATTTAAAGCCTTCCAACTGAATTTTTTTGGGATCTACATGGTTCAACCATTTCTTTAGGCCTGTGATAAAGGCACTATAAAGTACACTCATGGCTAGTCCAATATTAGGGCTAGTCTAGTTATAAAATTTTTTTACTCAGGTTATTCCAAATTTTAGTAGGGCTGTCCACCCTCTTCACCTTCCTCCTCCTGCTTCCCCTTCCGCTCCTCCACCACTTGCTGCCGTCCCCACCGCTCACCGCCGCCCCCGCACGTAGCAACGGTCCCTTCCTCCACCGCTCACCGCCGCCCCCCGCGCGCAGCAGCGGCTCCGTCCTCCACCACACAGGCGCTTCCACCTCCGCCTCCTCCCCCGTCCTCCACCGCCGTCTCCCGCCGCTTCCTTCCCCTCCCGCTCTTCCGTTTCGTCCCCCCTTCCGGCCTCCACGCAGCCCAGCCCTCATGGTCACCTCGCGTAGCCCTCCCTTCCGGACTGTCAAAATTTTGACAGTCCTACCAATTGGAAGGACTGTAAAAATTTTGACAATCCTAAAAAATTAACATATACTTTTAGGACTGTAAAATTTTTACAGTCCAACCAATTGGAAGGACTGTCTGTCAAATTGACAGTCATTCCAATTGGTAGGACTGTAAAATTTTTGACAGACCTTTCAATTGGTAGGACTGTCAAAATTTTGACAGTCCTGATTATAAAAAAAATCAATTGGAAGTGGGCAGCCCGGTGAGTAATTTTTGGAAGTGGCAAACTTGTAATTATCAATGGTAAAAATTTGGATTGCACCGAGTGAATTTTGTAGTGCCTTTATCAAGAGCCTTTTTTTAAAGTCATATTTCTTCTTTTGGGTTATTTACACTAACTATTCCTAAGTTTTAGACACATTATACAAAATACTCCTATTTTTAAACTAATTACACTGACCACCCCTATGTTTATAAGGAATATTTCTATTTTTAAACTAATTATACTGACCTGTTGGGAACGAAAGTGCGAAAATCGTTCCCCAAACCAGAGAGTACAACCGAGCAAAACACACAAACCAAAAATGCCAAACACAAATCGCAGACACATAGATTTTTGACGTGAAAAATTCTTGCGAAAAAACCAAGGGACGATTGGAGTCCAACCCTGAAAAGCCTCCACTAATGAAATAAGAAATACACCGACTCCTTACAAACTTCTCACCGATCCAAACGGATCGCCACAACTCCTTTGAAACAGAAAATAGATTATAACTATGAAGAAGGAAGACAACGAGAAATACCTGAAACTGATCTCCTCATTCGAAACGGCCTACAATCCTTCTTTCTCCTCTCCAATGCCTTATTTTCTTTCCTTGTTGCTATATTTTTTTAGAGAGAGAGATAATATATTTTAGGGCTAGGAGACACCTATATATATAGCCTCAAACCCACAACTAGCAATCCTATTATAGATAGAAATATCCAATCCAAATTCAAATCCATTGACATATTCCTATTATATGTAGGAATATCCAATCCAAATCCATTGAGATATTCCTATTATATTTAGGAATATCCAATCCAAATAAATTGAGGTATTCCTATTATATGTAGAAATACTTAATCCTACTCCGGGGTATTTTTCACATAGGTTGGGAACCCCACCCACTCCAACAAATCTTTTCCTTCACAACTATGTGGAGGGGGTCGTCATCCCGATGATCCGCCTGCAGTAGTCAAACTTTCTCCTTGGAAGAACCTTTGTGAACATATCTGCTCCGTTGTCATCTGTATGAACCTTCTCAAGCGTTGCTTCCTTCTTGTCAACCACATCCCGTATCCAATGATACCAGGTATCAACGTTCTTGGACCGAATATAAAATGTCTGGTTCTTCACAAGGTGAATAGTACTCAGACTATCGCAAAACAAAGGATATTGCTCCTGCTTTTGTAATCCCCCCGCTCCTAGAGGGTTACTAATGGAACACTTGTTACTTTGACTCGGTTGAGAATCGAGTCTCGGGAAAACCTTACCGCCAAATCAATACGGATGAAATGCAATGAACCCTTTAAATTGATAGAACGACTTCTATTGAAATAAGTCCAAGAGTTTTCGTTGGTTGTTTTGCTGCTTGGTTTTGTGTTGCTTTGTGTTTTTTCTTACTTTCGATGACTTAATTTTCATGATTTGACTTTATCGCTTATGCATTCATTTCGAATCGTAAGGGAAAGAGATCGAAAGATGCTAACCAAGTATTATTGTAATTTCAGGACGCATAACCAAGGAGTGATCGTTGCATAAGGCTTCCCCATCCTCTTGTTCGATTCAATCGGTAAGTGGCTTAGGCCCTTCGATGAATTCTTTAGTTTGCACATCCTAATAAAGAATCTCTATTTCACTTATAATTGTTGCCTCACTAACAAGATAAGCTAAAAAGAAATATTATTGCATGCTTCAAGTATAGAACTGCTACCTTACTAGTTACATCATGAATGCTTGTCTGCCCCTCGTATGCTGCATGTCAAGTAATATTGCTGGAAATCTCTTGACTTGATCTTGAAAATAAGAGAAAGAGATAGACTTTTTTGTTCATTGTTCAACAGTTGCATGATATCATATTTATCTGATAGGAACTTGCATTCATGCATTTGGTCAGGATAACTTGTGCACAAGGTTTATCTCTCGAACGTTTTCTGGGGAACTGTGATCGTTCGGCTTAGGAGAGATCTGGATACCCTGAGGCTTGAAGTCCTTATGTCATGCCCCAGTCCCCAAATACGTAGGACTAGGACACGTAAGTATGCCAGCCACATGTATATGGCAACTCCAATATATGGAAACCATAACACATGCGTACGCTGTATTATGAACATTAATTCACAAGTGGTAAAACTATCACAAGTCACAATGTATAATCTAATTCTCATCCACGAAAATCAAATAGAAATAAATAACCAATATCTATAACTAGATCTTAATATAAGGTATCTAATGATGTTAGTCGGATGGAAACAAATCCACTACCGAACAAAATAAAGAATAATCAGGACAAATACAATGTAAGTGCCACAACTATCAACCACTGAGACTCGAAGAGAAGACCACCTCGAAATATACGTAGCAAGTCCGGATTTATGCTCCTGAGAATACTCATGAACATCTACACCTGGAAAGGGAGCAGGTCCTCAGAGGGACATAACAAGATACATAGAAGCATGCCATAAAGTAAATACTGTAAAAACTCAAGGGTGACCTAACTAACTAAGTAAAATATACTTTGAAGACAACCTTGGTACGTATGGGTAGGTGGAAAGTATAAAGCGTAGCGTCGAGCCAGAGGCTATGTATCTGGCATTAGCTGTAAACTGGATGCCAGATGTATATGCTGACTATATCATCGACCATGATAGTGCGCATCTAGTAACCTCTGTCAGATGTATCGACAAGCATATACTCCCATAACCGGGTAATACTGATCCCATAAACGAGCAACACTGAGGCTCACGGCCCTGCAGTTTACTCTGAAACTATGGCAACCAAATGTCTGTCCCATACGCCTACTAATTGTCTTCCCCGCCCAATGTCAATGTACAAGTCGCGAACACGATGTGGACATCTCATACTATAATGCAAGTCTCTAAGGAAATAAATAACTAAGCTAAATACCGTCACACGTACTGCTCATACTGATGGCCAGTCAGTCATGAGGCACGCGTACCTACATGAACTCACTCTGTGACGTGTAATGATACGTGTCAAGGCCTGGAGAGTCATACCGATAACTCCTTAACTTTAGGTGGGTCCACTAGACACTAGGTCCGACACAAGTCCTAACGTCAACGCCTTCGTTGACTGCACCCGAGTCTCTCTTGGACGCGCACAATTATAATAATAAATATGCAACTAATAATACAGAATTTAAACAGTACACAAGGCAAGGTATACTTGCCTGGCAAGAAAGCTGCGTAGTATCAATGACATGTTCCTGAAGTCGCGCAGATAATCCAAATCGGTCCTCTCGGGGTACGCGCACGGGAATGACGGTGACTACGCTGAGGTTGACGATGATGATGGTGGCAACGATATGGATGATGATGACGAAGTTAACGACGATGATGAAGACGATGGCGATGGGGATAAGAATGATGATAATGATGGGTTAATGATGGTAATGAGATGATGATGTTGATTAGGTCGCTGGTGTGGACGATGATGAAGATGGGGATAATGATGTGGATGATGGTGATGACGATGATGGTGATGTGGATGATGGTGATGACGAGGATGGTGATATGGACAATGGTGATGACGAGGACGATGATGTGGATGATAATATTGACGAGGACGATGATGTGGACAATGATGATTACAAGGACGATGATGTGGGTGATGGTGATGATGAGGTCGATGATGTGGGTGATTAAGGGATGTTTAGGGTTAATGTGTTGAATGAATGGTGATGATGATGATTTGATATGATGATGATGATTGTGGGCTGCTGACCGGAGTCCGGCCAGGGGAAGGGGAGGTCCGGCCAGGGAGGTGCTGGGTCGAGGTCAGGGATGAGGGCGGTTGGTGGTGTTGCTCCTGGAGGAGGGAGGAGAAAGGAGGATGGGGACAGGGAGGTTCAGGAGGAAAGGAAGTCGGAGAAGAGGGGGAGAGGGTCGGGCTTCAGGCGAGGGGTGGCGGAGGAGTCAACTGCGGCGGTTCAGTAGAGTCGTGGGTCTCTGGCGAGTCTCCTGTTCGACGAAGGCGGTGGAAGGAGAGGCGGGGTGCGACGAGTTCAGCAGTGGGTCGAGGTCGGCACAGCGGCTCGGGGACGCCGGGTGAGGCGTGGGGAAGAGGAAGAGGTTGGTAGTGGTGGTGCTGTCGGGATTCAGTCGTGCGGGGTTGACTCTGGCGTGGTGCAGCGGCTCTCCGGCTGGGCTGGAAGAGACGGGTCGTCGATCCGGTGGAGGAGGGAGAAGTCATCATGATGGTGGGGGTGGTGCATGGACTCGACGAGGAAAGAGGAGAGAGTAGGGAGGAGGATCTGGCGGGTGGCTCACCGGAGGGAGGTCGGGGTGATCGGAGCTCCGGCGGCAGGAAGGAGGATGAAGAAGAAGAACAGTAGATGAGAAGGGGGGAAGGGTCGGCTGATGTAGAGTTTCTTTGGGTTTGAGTTTTTGGTAAAAAAAAGAAAAAATAAAGAAGGAAAGGAAAACTTATGTATTTATATACATGTGGTCCTAGGGTTTGATGTTTGACCTAGGATTTGGGCTTGGTCAACACTCCTTGGGATTGGGCCTTGGGCTCACATGAGGATGTTTGAAGGGCCATAATTGCATTGTTTAAATGCAAGGATAGGTTTAGAATAAAGGGGGCGAGGTTGCGCGTTGCACATCCAAAAATTTATAAAAAAATTTCTATGAAGGGAAAAGTTGGATTTCTTCATGTATTGTCCAATGGTGGGGACACCACAATGCGCTTTTGCATAAAAGCGCCCAACAATAAAAAAATTGCACAAAGACGGAAGTTGGGTTTTAATTAATTAAAATTAGTGCGCACGATATTCTTGAATTAATTAGAAGTAAATATGGATAAAATTTTGTGGGATGCAAGGGTCATGGACGTAGAGGATTCAGAGTAGAATATTAACAAAATTCGGGTTACACAAAATGGGTCAAGATTGTGTCTCCAATTTTGATTGGAACGCGCAGGGGTACAAAGTTGATTTTATTTAGAATTAACTAATAACGTCTGCGACGAATGTTGTGCACTAAAATGTAGAACAAGAAAGTATAATTATAATTTACACAAAGGTCAGAATGGTAGGCGGGCACGTCTAGGACAAGGTTGTGAAATTTGTAGATAGGCAATGTCTAGTGTAGTACTCCAATTATCGAAGCAACGGTAAGGTGCGCTAAGCGATATAAATATTGTATAGTTAAATGAAATGCCGTGTTCTATTTCTAATTGGGTTCAACTAGCCCTAATTTCACTATCTAAGCCAACTAGGCCTAATTTTGGGTGAGAAAGTTTATACCTTACTTACGGGAGGGTATAATATAGGTCTATTAGTGAGATGGGCTTGTACGCCCCAACTGCTAATCCCGTGGAGGGGACCATCATGTAGTTAGGACGTATACTAGGTTTACCTTCTTGCATACCTAACACATGATGCCAAGATTGATTCATAAGTTTATTCTATGCAAATTATGGCTAACTTGTGTGTCTACTGTAGGGATAACCGTTCGGCCGTGGGTAAGAATTATCATATGCATGATTCAAATTATCGTTTATGTTTGTTTGCATGGATTGTTAAAAAGAAACTAGACAACTAGAAACATCACCTAATAATGCTAGCTTCACATGCTTACTTAGTATGAATTTCTAGGTGAGTTTGGCCACGGTCGCTCACCAGTACATGTTGTAGTACTGACCCATGTTTGTGGACAAATCTCCAGGTTCTGGTAGCGAGAGTTTGGCGAGCAAATTGAACCAGTATTAGCCATCCATCCAGCAGAACCATTCTCGTGCTGCTTCCTTAACTTTCCTCTCTAGTATGCAAACTCCTCTTCTGCTAGATGGCTTGGTTTTGGTCTTACTAAAATGATATAATGTATGGGCGTTGTGGCTAGTTTTGGGATTGTAAAAAGAGTTGTAAGCCTTCTATGGCATATTTTGTAACTCAGCCAAGCAAGTTCTTTGTAATCCAAATCTTAAAGTATTTAATAAAGAAAGTATTTTGTGTTCCTATCAAATGTGTTCAACTTCGGTTCTCTGTATTTTAAATCCTGTGCCTCTATATATGTATATTTTTTTCTAACTTGTGTCTTGTGCAGGTACTATACCTGGTGCAAGTGCAACTTAGGCTTGCATGACATCGCGCCCAAGCGAGGACGATCGGCCCTTACCGGACCGGGGTGTGACAAGTGGTATCAGAGCACGGATTTACCTCATTGACCTCTTCAAATATCGTTTTTAAAAATGATATAAGTTTTCAAGCGGTTTTAAAAGTCCCGGATTTAGAAAATGGTTGCGAATCTATATAAGTAAATTGAAGGTGTTAATGTCCCGCTCTTGAAAAGTATGAAAACCTAACGTCCTATGCAATGAGTCCATAATACGTTATGAGACTAATGGAAGCTACTCTCTTTTGTACCAAGATGACTAAAACAGGTAACCCAGGGACATCGCGCGCAGCTAGCATGAACGATGAACAAATCGATAGGCTGATTGGCATGTTTGAAAATCAACAAGAACGATTCAATGCCTAACATGATCGATTTGTGGCTCAGCAGTAACGGGAAGATGCTCGAGCCATAGCACAACAGAAGCAGTTAGATTCTTTGACTCAGATAGTGACGACCTTGGTCGCCAATAGCAGTGCATCGGGAACCTCCACGACACTTGTGGCAGCCGCACCCGTACCCACACCTCGAGAAACAAGCCTAGCAGAAGATGATGAGCCTCCGTTGGTGGTCAGAAAATATATCTTTAAAGGTGCTGAGTTTCTGAAGTTGAACCCTCCTGAGTTCGAAGGCAGGACTACGCCGGATAAGGTGATGGACTGGGTCGCCAAGATGGAGGACTTGTTCGAATTTGCTGGGATACCTGTGTATAAGAGGGTGGCGTGTGCAGTCATGCAGCTGTGGTTACGGGCACACGATTGGTGGAACATCAAGAAGCTGGATCTTGCCATAAAGCGCCAAGACGACAAAATCACTTGGAGAATGTGCAAAGAAGCATTCCAGGAGCAATACCTTCCACCTGCCATCAGACAGAGAAAGAAAGATGAGTTTACCAAACTTAAGCAAGGGAGCAAGTCCGTCGAGGACTATGAATCAGAGTTCTCCAAACTTGCTAAGTTTGCTATCTCGTTGATTCCAGACGAGAAGGCCTGTACGCACAAATTTATAAAAAATTTGAATGCCAGCCTCAGGAAAGATGCTATGAACCATGAATGTACCTCTTACATAAAATCCTTTGAGGTAGAGGTTCAGAATTAGCAATATTTGCCACAGAGTGCTTTCGAGAAGGCACCTGTTGCTCGAAATCCCCCTGCTAAAAAATACCATAATGGGGAGAGAAAGATAGCAGGCGAGCAGCACCTTGGTCCAGAGTGCAGTCACTGTGGCAAATTATCACGACCCGCACCCGAAATTCGGGCACGATTACGTGGTTACGCCCAGTCTACGCCACAGAATCGGCGGTAGAACGCTGTCTGGGTCATTTCTAACTATCTAGCATCTCAACAATATAATATGGTACCTGTCAATCATCTCAACTCCAAATGGAGGAACAAAATGGTATCTCACAATATAACTAAACTCAATCACAATACAAACTAAGGAAGATACGCACGAATGGAATAGCGAAGGAAAGAATAAGATATAAACTACAAAACTGAAATAATATACAACCCAATGAATCTCAACAATATAATATTATATAAGTCCAACACAAATAAACTAGACCTCCTCGGGCTCTACAACTAAGTCATCCTGGTTTACCAAAGGATCCTCTAAAGATACACCGTCTTGGGGACCGTAGAATGTGGGACACTGCTCTATAAATCAATCATCTGGAAAAATATATCCAGTCAGGATTGGAGCAAAGTACATACCTCTGAAAGTAGTTTCAATAGCATAATCGAGCATATAAACAGATATAGAAATGAAATACAAGATCACTAAACATATGAATGAATGAACGAGATATACATGTAATGTATGAGAATATAGATCAATAATATGAATATCAGCAATATGATAAAGTAACTGCAATCTAACTAGCTAATGTGCCTCAAAATATAAGTTCATTATGTGATCGGGTTGGGTGAACATGATCAGGTAAGACGGATTACAAGTGAGGTATGTAACCAGAATGTACACGATTTATAACAATGGATTTGATCACATAATTAACTCCTACTCTTCCACCCCCAACTAATACCGATGGATCCAATCACGACACGCTACGAACATGAAATATAACCACTGAACACGAGCAGTGGGTGTACACGAATATCATAACCACCGAACACGAGCGGTAGGTATACACGAATAAGCACACTGAACACGAGCAATATGTGAACGCGAAGTATCATCAATACCCTGTATACACGATGAGATACAATGTACACGAGTACCCGCTGAATACGGTAGGGGATAATTTCTCCTGACGGGATCCATATAGTACCAGTCCATAAAATTACTGTATCGGGATCAAGTATACAATTCTAGAACATGCATATATACAATATTATGAATTAAAAACCATCAGAGAAATGTACTCGCCTGAAGTCCTGAGCAAGGTGTGCCTCTCGATGCCCAAGCTGGTGCCACACAACCTATATATGGTATGTTGCATCAATACAAGGTTCTAAAATGGAAATAAGTTAAGTTGATGCAATTCTAAGTCATAAAGCCATTTCTAGGTCAAACCGATGAAATCTAGGTTGCAAGAGTCTAAAACTAAGTCGAAACACTATGAAACTATGCTATACAATCCAAGCTAAGATACTAAAAGGCATTCAAAAAGTCGTATACTAAGATACGTAAGTTCATTTATATGAAAATAGTGTTTTAGATATATATACAAGTTATTATACTTAATAGTATATTATAACAAGAAATTTAGGATACCTTGGCCTTGCACCAATGTGTATCGCACCTATCTCGATATCCAAACTCAATACCTTGGGTATCGACCCAATACCTTGGTAATACCTTGGTATCCCGAGGTAACCCAACTCTAACATATAACTAATACCAATAGATATATAAAACCCCAAACTAATACTAGCTATAACTAACACTAATATATACATCTCAATATAACATAGAACTAATTATAATACTAACATACATAGATATGTATAGCTAATATAACTAACTATCAAGATACACTACCTATTAGTATATGAGACTAATTATCAATCATAATATATATATATATATATATATATATATATATATATATATATATATATATATATATATATATATATATATATATATATATATATATACTAGTTTACGTATCTAACTATCTACATAAACAAACATATCTAACTAACTACTATAGTAACCAACTAGACTAAACCAACCCATTACCCAATACCTTGAGCATCCCTCAATACCTTGACATTACCTTGGTATCCCAAGGTAATTCAAATCTAATATATAGCTCACTACCCAACACTATAACTAACATACTATATATATATATATATATATATATATATATATATATATATAATACATATAGCTACTTACCATATACCCTTCTATTAATATCGAGTATCTTGATACCCAATATTACCTTAATATGTGTTATAATACCTAAGTATTCTAAACTTAATACCTTGGTAATACTTCAAGGTAATTAGAACTAATAGTAACTAATACTAATACCTAACTAACTAGTTATGATACTCTAACTAAATACTAATATATAGCTACTAATCTATTTAACACTAACAATACATACAATACATACAATACATAGATACAAGTACATATATATATATATATACACATATAGACACACACATACATACATACAAGTGCACACACACACACACACACACACACACACACACACATATATATATATATATATATATATATATATAGACACACACATATACGCTTAATTATATATACCAATATATACATATATATATATAAATATTATCTAGATATATAAATACATATGTACGTATAGGGAAGCGGACAAAACAACAAACACGTGGAGTGCACCACACCCTTATCACACTAGTTCTATGATACACTTGCGATACAGCTCCAACACACAACCAAACGCATCCCGGAGAACACGAGCAAGTCTAATATAATAATTATGAACAATACGTATAATAATTAGAGTATCTACGTGTCCGTGTCATAATGTGATATGCACAAGGCCCCGTGTCGGAGAAAACCCCCCAAAATTAACCCGTTTCGTCAAATTAACGAGATACGGCTTACAAGTATCCAATTGTGGACACGACACTAGTTACAAACAAGCAATCACATGTCATTTAGATCTATTAGACCCAATGACAACCACTACATATGTCAATCTCGGAATTCTCCCAAAATTGGCACCAAACACACACATAACTTCCACCATGGGTGTCCTATGAACCTAAAACCAATTTCTTTTGGTAGCCTATGTATGTGGGTTGATTTTTTTGGTTAAATCTCAGATTTAGAGTCTACTAGAAGAGGAAAAACTGAAATATACCTATTAGGATATGGATTCCCAATAAAAAATTCTCAAAATAGAAAATAGCTCCTCTTTCTAGATCTTGGCCTCCTCCTTCTAGATCCTTGTTTCCTTCTTGTAGATCCTTATTGTAGTAGCCTCAATTGATGAATAGGAAAGAAATTTGGGTGAAAATTTGGTGAGGAATGGTGAGAGAATGAAGGAATTTGGAAAGGGAGAAAATCTATTTCTATTTGGAAATAAAAAATAAAATGAGAGACACTCTCTCTCCTCCTCTAATGGCTGGTCATAAACCCTCTCCCAAGCAATATGAAATGTCCAAAATATCTCTTGGGGCCTCTCATGAAGAAATTAATTAAGGGGGAAGGTTCTAGTCTAATGGTTTTACTAATTAATCCATCCTCCTAATCTATGGGCCTAATTTAATGGGCTCAATCTAAACTAATCTAAATGTTGGATTCATGCAACTAATAAATGGGTTAGGTACTACACAAGTCCAAAATAAATCTACACTAATAATTAATAAATAATACGATAAATAAATAAATTACATGCATAATATTTAAATACAATAAATCCTAAAATAAAAATACTTGTGTCAATTACCAAACTACCCTTAAATGAAAATATGAGGGTGACAATCTTACCCTCCTTAGAAAAATTTTGCCCTTGAAATTAAAACTCTCACCCCTCTCTCTTGGACCAGTCATATAAATTTTACTATTGTCAAACCCCCATCAATCACAGTCTAAAATAGTCCTATCATATAACATATAATCATACCATTCTACTGAAAGAGAAAATCATACTCTAACTATCATGAATTTTAGTTACTGTCCTGCTGGGTTGTCTCCCTCTACTGGTACGGGATAACCTGTTATGCCACCTGTGGCCTATTCCATTACACACTAAGCATTCACTAATTATCAACCTAGTCAAAATATTCTTAATACTGAGGGTTACCAAATACTAGTGATATACTATAGTTCTAGGTCATGGACATGTTTAACTCACTGGCACTTGCTACCTAGGATACTATACAAAATACTGCTAAGATACTACCTCCTTTATCTGTTTCAATTCTTGTAATCACCAAAATTTCTCAACAATTCTCTTGCAAGGAACACTTGTATACTTTTCAATCATGTGTTTTATTTGCACACCCTTGTCCAACTTAAGTACTCCCAATATGATGCCTTACTCAAATCTTGTTACTGTCTTTTTAGATGCCATCCTCATACCAAGTTTACTAATGTCTCTCCTCTATATTATTATACTGAAATGCTTGTGCCTAAACTATCATAATACTTGAGATACTCCGGCTCTTGTTACTAGGATACTCTTTCTATCTGATACTTGGTGTAACTCATTCTCTAATACTTTTTAATCACCTAAGGTTCTCATCTATACATTAGTATCACAATAAATACACAATTACTTAGCCATTAGAATGTCATAATTTTCTACTGGTATCCTTATACCCTCACACTATTTCCTGATACATACGACCTCTATACTCAAAATTAGCAAGGTACTATACCTACTAAACTTACTTCTATAAATAAATTGCCTCTCTCCTCTATTGGCTGGATTACTTGCACTATTACTTCCAAATGCTTTTTTATCCATATTAACTGATACACCAATCTAATATTATCACACAAGGTACTTACTATTACTAGCACATTACTCAACTAATCCATGATATAGAAACACTAGTACTCTTGATATAGTAACACTAGCTTCCTAACTACATCACATATGCCCTTAATGTTCTAGGACACTAGTTTATCATTAGATCACCTTATCACACTCACTAGAACTCATGATCAAGTGCATCCAATGCTCTACTTATTAACTTCTATAATACACATGTTTTACTTCACTCTCAAAGGCAGGTACATGGTTCCATATCTCTATTGATGTATATATATCTCTCCTTAAATCCTTTATAGACTGATACACTAATCAGTGATACACTACATATCTTCCATGACCAATCTTGATATTTCTCAACCCACGACTTACTATTCAAAATTTCTAATACTCAGGCTTCCACTTTCTGATACTCGTGAACTTCCACACTGACACTCATCACCCACTGTGCATTCTGCATACAATTTCTAGATATTCTTCCACATATTGCTTCCAACACATAACGGACCTCAATATCAGGTGATATACCCATCACTAGTCATCTACTGGTACACTCCTATCTACTCACATCAATGCTCTACTTATACCTGTAACACAAGTCCTACTACCTTAGCACAATGTATTCTTATTCTCTCATACTCTCCTATACACTTATGGGTACCCTCCTACTATGGCACACTCACTAATACCCTTGATGCATATACATTTCTTTACTCTTGACACACCCAAGTATCAACCACCAAATTGAATATCATGCTCTATTAATTTTTAACACAATTTCCTTAATACTTAGTTATTTACATGGATCACTCAACTACATGAATTTATGACTATCCAGAATTGGCATGCTGACTCTGATACTAACTCCTGGAACAATCACTGATACTCTTTACTCCCCCTTCTACCTATAGTACCAATACTAACTATAATGACACCTTATCATAAAACTATTTCTACAAGGAACTACGCTATGGGTTATCTCTAGATTGATGCCTATTGCTCACATGCCCAACCAAGAATCACTTATAGACTCACAAGCCACACTCCCAACAGTTAATACTGATACTCAAGATACAGACCTAATTGCAAGTCACCAATTATCACACTAACAAGGAACCTTAATAAAATAAAGCTCTATAAGGAACTGGACTAAAGAACTGAAGGTATCTCTACTGCTAAGCTAAAAAAAATGATGGAACAAAGTCATATAATAACAGAAGTGGATAAGTATTGAGATGATACTTTAAGAACCAATTTAAGATACAATCTGATAATCATACACGTCTGTCCGAAATTATGACACTTAGAATCCTCGCCACGCCAGTAAGCATAGCTGCGATAAACGATAGATTCTATAACTTAGGTATGCACCTCTATAATCATGTCGTCTAGAATCCTTGCTGTGACGACTAGTATAGCTGCGAGAAATTCTAAATTTTATAACTAAGATATGTATATCCGAAGTCAGGTACCTACATTTCTGCCACGCCAGCTAATATGGCTGCGATAAATTCTAGGCTCCATAACCAAAGCAGACGTTTTACCTATCTCACTGTCCTCATCAACATATGTCATCAGATGATACCTTAATTTAGTCCATAAAATTTATCTCGATATGAAATTAAACTCAATAATAAACACTAAGAATTAAATTCAACAACCGATCACCAAGAATCAAATTCAATAACAACAAGTGAGAGTGGACAAAAAAAAAGGAAAAAGATTTGAATTAGAATTTATAATAAGATTCTCAAGGGTCGTCCCAGGAATCTCTCAAAAAATTTATGATTGAGTATCTTCTCTCATCCTAGTGTCCTATGTCCTATATTCTATCGCAGGCTCGCAGTAGTACAACTAAGCCGTCGCACTACTACGACATCGCATAACTTGCGAAGCCTGACCTGTATGGGCTACCACTAAAAATGTATCACGATCTGCACCCAAAATTCGGGCACGAGTACGTGGTTACGCCCAACCTACGCCGCAGAATTGGCGGTAGAACACTGTCTGGGATATTTCTAACTATATAGCATCTTAACAATATAATATGGTACCTGTCAATCATCTCAACTCCAAACAGGGGAACAAAATGGTATCTCACAATATAACTAAACTCAATCACAATACAAACTAAGGAAGATAATCACGAATGGAATAGCGAAGGAAAGAATAAGATATAAACTACAAACTGAAATAATATACAACCCAATGAATCTCAATAATATAATATAATACAAGTCCAACACAAATAAACTTGACCTCCTCGGGCTCTGCAACTAAGTCCTCCTGGTCTACCAAAGGATCCTCTAAAGATACACCGTCCTGGCTACGTTAGAATGTGGGACACTGCTCTATAAGCCAATTATCTGGAAAAATATATCCAGTCAAGATTGGAGCGAAGTACATACCTCTGAAAGCAGTTTCAATAGCATAATCGAGCACATAAAAAAATATAGAAATAAAATACAAGATCACTAAACATATGAATGAATGAACAAGATATACAGGTAATGTACGAGAATATAGATCAACAATATGAATATCAGCAATACGATGAAGTAACTGCAATCTAACTAGCTAATATGCCTCAGAATACAAGTTCATTATGTGATCGGGTTGGGTGAACATGATCAGGTAAGACGGATTACAAGTGATGTATGTAACCAGAATGTACACGATTTGTAACAATGGCTTTGATCACAAAATCAACTCCTACTCTCCAACCCCCAACTAATACCGATGGATCCAATCACGACACGCTACAACACGAAATATAACCTCTGAACACGAAAAGTGGGTGTACACGAATATCATAACCATCGAACACGAGCGGTGGGTGTACACGAATAAGCATACTGAATACGAGCAGTGTGTGAGTATGAAGTATCATTAGTACCCAGTATACACGATGAGACAAAATGTACACGAGTACCCGCTGAACACGGTAGGGGATAACATCTTCTGACGGGATCCATATAGTACCAGTCCATGAAATCACTATGTCGGGATCAAGTATACAATTCTAGAACATGCATATATACAATATTATGAATTGAAAACTATCAGAGAAATATACTCGCCTGAAGTCCTGACCAAGATGTGTCTCTCGATGCCCAAGCTGATGCCACACAACCTATATATGGTATGTTGCTTCAATACAAGGTTCTAAAATAGAAATAAATTAAGTTGATACAATTCTAAGTTATAAAGCCATTTCTAGGTCAAACCAATGAAATCTAGGTTGCAAGAGTCTAAAACTAAGTCACTAAGTCGAAACACTATGAAACTATGCTATACAATCCAAGCTAAGATACTAAAAGGCATTCAAAAAGCCGTATCCTAAGATACGTAAGTTTATTTATATAAAAATAGTATTTTAGATATATATACAAGTCATTATACTTAATACTATATTAAAACAAGAAATTTAGGATACCTTGACCTTGCACCAATGCGTATCGCACCTATCTCGATACCCAAACTCAATACCTTGGGTATCGACCCAATACCTTGGTAATACCTTGGTATCCCGAGGTAACCCAACTCTAACATATACCTAATACCAATAGATATATAAAACCCCAAACTAATACTAGCTTTAACTAACACTAATATATATATCTCAATATAACATATAACTAATTATAATACTAACATACATAGATATGTATAGCTAATATAACTAACTATCAAGATACACTACCTATTAGTATATGAGACTAATTATCAATAATAACATATATATATATATATATATATATATATATATATATATATATATATATATATATATATATACTAGTTTACATATCTAACTATCTACATAAATAAACATATCTAACTAACTACTATAGTAACCAACTAGACTAAACCAACCCATTACCCAATACCTTGAGTATCCCTCAATATCTTGACATAACCTTGGTATCCCAAGGTAATTCAAAACTAATATATAGCTCACTACCCAACACTATAACTAACATACTAAACTATTACATAATACTAAGTACCTAATACTAACAACATATATATATATATATATATATATATATATATATATATATATATATATAATTACCATATACCCTTCTATTAATATCGAGTATCTTGATACCCAATATTACCTTAACATGTGTTCTAATACCTTAGTATTCTAAACTTAATACCTTGGTAATACTTCAAGGTAATTAGAACTAATAGTAACTAATAGTAATACCTAACTAACTAGTTATGATACTCTAACTAAATACTAACATATAGCTACTAATCTATTTAACACTAACAATGCATACAATACATAGATTCAAGTATATATATATATATATATATATATATATATATATATATATATATATATATATACACACACACACACACATATAGACACACACATACATACATACATACAAGTACACACACACACACACACACACACACACACACACACACACATATATATATATATATATACACACACACATACACATATAGACACACACATATACACATAATTATATATACCGATATATATATATATATATATATATATATATATATATATATACACACACACACACACATGTACGTATAGGGAAGAGGACAAAACAACAAACATGTGGAGTGCACCGCACCCTTATCACACTAGTTCTATGATACGCTTGCGATACGGCTCCAACACACAAACAAACGCATCCCGAAGAACACGAGCAAGTCTAATACAATAATTATGAACAATACGTATAATAATTAGAGTATCTACGTGTCCGTGTCACAATATGATATGCACAAGGCCCCGTATCGGAGAAAAATCTCCAAAATTAGCCCGTTTCGTCAAACTAACGAGATACGGCCTACACGTATCCAATTGTGGACACGACACTAGTTACAAACAAGCAATCACATATCATTTAGATCTATTAGACCCAATGACAACCACTACATGTGCTAATCTCGAAATTCTCCCAAAATTGGTACCAAAACACACATAACTTCCACCATAGGTGTCCTATGAACCTAAAACCAATTCTATGACAAATAGTAGATCCTTCATCTTGCTCCTACAGCAATGATAGTTGGTACCATTCAGGTTTACCATGCGTACCGGCTTCGCGTCCATCTCTCCTCCCTAGTTTGCTTGTCAACTCCTGATACCCTTCTGAAATTTCAGAACCTGGCTCTGATACCATTTTATTGGGAACGAAAGCGCGAAAACCGTTCCCCAAACTAGATAATACCTGCTAGAGAACCAAGCAAAATGTACAAACCAAAAATGCTAAACATAAATCGCAGACACAGAAATTTTTGACGTGAAAATCCTTGCAGGAAAAACCACGGGACGATCGGACTCCAACCATGAAAAGCCTCCGCTAATGGAATAAGAAATATACCGACTCCTTACAAACATCTCACTGATCCAAACGGATCACCGCAACTGTTTTGGAACAGAAAATAGATTATAACCACGAAGAAGAAAGACAACGAGAAATACCTGAAACTGATCTCCTCCTTCGAAACGGCCTCCAATCCTTTTTTTCTCCTCTCCAATGTTGCAATTGCACTCTTGCCTCATTTTATCTCCTTGTTGTTATATTTTTTTTTAAAGAGAGATATGATATATTTTAGGGTCAGGAGACACCTATATATATAGCCTCAAACCCACAACTAGCATTCCTATTATAGATAGGAATATCCAATCCAAATCCAAATTTATTGACATATTCCTATTATATGTAGGAATATCCAATCCAAATCTATTGAGATATTCCTATTATATTTAGGAATATCCAATCCAAATAAATTGAGGTATTCCTATTGTATGTAGAAATACTCAATCTTACTCCGGAATATTTTTCACATAGGTTGGGAACCCCACCCACTCTAACATGACCATCCATATGTTTTATGTTTATTACACGGGATACTCTTACTTTAAGATAAAAATAAAAAGTTATAACACTAACTATCCATATTTTTATTTTATTTTCTAAAGGGAGAGATAGTCAGTATAATTAGTCTAAAAGTAAAAATATTCTGTGTAATAAGTTCAAAACTTAAAAATAATTAGTATAAATAACCCTTTCTTCTTTGCTTGTCTTTTCTGATATAGTTGGCCAAGCCTAATACTTCTAGGCATGTAGCAATACTAAAGGTGCATGTTCTATCCCTAAATAGTAGGTATAATTTATCTTAAACCATAGGCCAATTATTTTTTTTTCGAAAAATTTCGTTCAGAGCAAAATAATTTGATATATTTCTAAAAAAATATTATATTTTAAAATTTTACATTCAAAGCATCGAAACGCCATTTGGAAGGGCGTTTTGTGTTTTTCTGTTAACGGAGTTAACGGTGCACATTTAAAAAAAAAAAAATTATATAAAGATAAAACGTCCTTCCTAGGGGCGTTTTCTATTTTTAAATTTTTTTTTTATCTCTCCTCTCTCTCACTCACACTCTTTTTTTTTTCCTAGGAGAGAGGAGACGGAGAGAGGAGAGAGAAGAGCGGAGAAAAAAAATAATAAAAAAAGAGAAAACCGACCACCCTCTTCCCTCTCTCCTCTCTCTCACTCACACTCTCCTTTCCCCCCTCTCTCTCTCTCTCTCTCTCCTCTCTTCTTCTCTCACTTCTAATTAACAGTACATAATACAGTAAAGTTCAAGCATACAGAGAAGATAATCAAGATTTCATGGTGAAGGAATCAATCACAGCTATAGCATAATACTTCATGTAGTCCTCTCCCCTCTCCTGCCGCACCACCACCCCTCACTCCTCCCTGCTCGATGTCGCCTCCTCCTCCTCCTCGAGGACCGACCACCCTCTTCCCTCGGCTCAGGAACCCCTCCGTTCGCCGGAGCGGGAGCCTCGACGGAGGCGCGGCAGAGGGGGCAGGTGGAGTGGGAGAGGAATCACGTGCCGATGCAGCCGACGTGGAAGTCGTGGCTGTCGGAGAAGCGCTCCTCGCCGAGGCAGTCGGAGAAGCGCTCCCGGTAGTACCAGCCCTTGGGAAAGTTGTGAGAGGAGAGAGGAGAGAGGAGAGAGTGTGAGAGAGAGAGAGGAGAGAGGAGAGAGTGTCTGAGAGAGAGGAGAGAGGTTTAAAAATTAAAAAAAAATGTAAAACGCCCTACACAAGGGCGTTTTTTTAAATTTTTTTAATTTTTTTTAATTTTTTTATTTTTTTAATTTTTTAATTTTTTTCCAAAAAAAAATATTAAAAAAAATGCAAAACGCCCTTCACAAGGGCGTTTTACATTTTTTTTTAAATTTTTTAAATTTTTAAATTTTTTTTAATTTTTTTATTAATTTTTTAATTTTTTTTCCGGAAAAAAATATTAAAAAAAATGCAAAACGCCATTCACAAGGGCGTTTTACATTTTTTTTTTTAATTTTTTTAATTTTTCCCGGAAAAAAAATATTAAAAAAAACGGAAAACGACCTTCACAAGGACGTTTTACATTTTTTTTTAATTTTTTTAATTTTTTATTAAATTTTTTTATTTTTTTCCGGGAAAAAAATTATTAAAAAAACGAAAAAACGCCCTTCACAAGGACGTTTTACATTTTTTTATTTTTTATTAATTTTTTAAATTTTTTTCAGGTAAAAAATATTAAAATATTAATTTTTTTCTCCGCTCTTCTCTCTCCTCTCTCCGTCTCCTCAGATTAAAAAAAAATAAAAAATAGAAAACGCCCCTAGGAAGGACCTTTTACCTTTATATAATTTTTTTTTAAAATGTGCTCCGTTAACTCAGTTAACGGAAAAACACAAAACTCTCTTCCAAAGGGCGTTTTGATGCTTTGAATGTAAAATTTTAAAATATAATACTTTTTTTGGAAATATATCAAATTATTTTGCTCTGAACGAAATTTTTCGTTTTTTTCTCCCTTTTTTTTGCCTTAGGACTAGTATGGATTTGATTTTATGGTTTTTGCCCAAATAGCCCCCATTTTGACTATTTATGAACGTTTGTCGACATATTTTAGTCATAAAAAGATTAAAAAAATATCCATACAATTATCCCCAAAAATCTTAAATTTTAGACCATTTCACTAATTCCTATAAAAATGAGCTTTGGCATGCCAAATGGCACGTCTCCCTTTCCGCATCCGGCCTCTCCGCCGTCGTGTTTGTGCACAAACGCTCGCAAAGTAACACTTTTGTAATTTTTACTACCAATCCATTCAACTCATTTTACCTATTGTTTAAGTGATTTGTTGTTTGTGAACGGTGACTCAACAACGATAAGAAAAACTCAACAACGTGAGCGTTTCAACTTAATCAGTTTGCAAGAAAGTTTTATAGTATGCTACTATAGTACTACTGGAAGATATGCTACCAATAAATAAAAGTTGAGATGTATTTTCTGATTTTTTTTTACATTAACAAACTAGAATGGATTTAAATTCTATTGGTGGTGTCGCAGTAGAACACAATGATATTTTAGAAACTTTCAATATATTATTTTTCGAATTTTTTAATCATAATTCCATAGTTTCGTCTTATGCATCTCAATAAGAATTTTTATTGCATTCATCCTCTTCTATTAATATTATGAATAGTACTATGCCTACAATCTTATGTTTACAATCTTCTTATAATTGTCACGTGGCGTCCATATATCGTCCACGTGGCGACAATCCATTGAAGAAGAGAGAAGAGATGGAATCTGATGGCTGTCCGAATGGTCGTCACGTGGCTAGAACATCACGTGACGGTAGTTCATTGGGAAAGAGGTGGGGCCGAGGATGGCCCATTAGTAGGAGGATGAGAGAGTTGTAAAAAAGTTGTAAGCATTTGATAGTAAACTTAGCATTATTGTAATATTATTGCAACAACTTCTATAAAAGTCAAGAATAATTACGAATGTCCAATTTTTCTGGGACGAAGATGTTTATCTTGATAACCAATTGTTCAATAAATTTATATATGAAGTTTGACCTACTTTCGTACCCATATACATATTAGGACAAGTCGGTTAGCATATTATAAATGTAACTGAAAAATCGTTTACGAAAGTCAAATACAAAGTTTGAATTACTTATTTGTGTTCTACTAGTACAGTAGCTATTGGACACTTAAGCAGTCATTGTTTTGATAATTACAAGAAGGGCCTTCTATACTATAGGCAGACATAACTACAATTTGAAATGGATAGACTGGACCCAAAAAATAGTGTAAGTCATTGTTGGCTTTGCTTTAGCAAAAGCTCAAGCACTTTACTTTCTTTAGTCCCACATCGGATGGACCAAAGCTTTCTTGTGTACATATATTAGTTTCTCTTCTTTGTTCTCTTAAAGTTGTTGTGTGGGGAACCCCTTGGGTCACACGCGTGCGCGGCCGCCGCCACCGCCCGGCCCGGTTCGGCACGCGTAACAGGTGCCGATTCGATTTCCTCTTCGGGTTCGGGTTAGGACCCTAAAATTCTTTTTGCTCCTCTTCAATTTTTATTTAATTTTCTGAACGTTGGAAAATTAATTTTGTCCGTTACAAATTATTTTTGAACCGTTAATATATTTTGTGTCCAGGTTCATTCTCTCCTTCTCTTGTGTAACAGTTGAATTAATATGAAAATTAATTCAGACCGTTACATATTGTATGGTGTATTATATATGAGTGATTTTTTCTTGTAAATTCATCAGAAATCTTTCTCTCCAAAAAAAGCTGCCAACAGAATTTTCACTCCATTCTTCGTCGTCATTTCACTCATCTCCAAGCTCTGGGCAGAGCTAAGTCCTGGTCATTCTCTCCAAGTCGTGTGCGAGGACGAGATACCGCTAGTGCGGGGGTTTTACCACTAGGAGCTTCGGGAACGTCTGCACACAGATCCCGAATCAACTCTTAGGGCAGTGCTTCGTGCACGACTTCCCCAGAGGCCGGTAACATCAGTCTAATTTTATTTTTATTCACAAATTTTTCAATAAGAAAACGACAAATATTTCTAACAGTCATAGTGAAGGATTGGCCAGTTGCAGATGGCATGATACAAGACATCGAAGAAACTGATGTAGACAAAAACTTTCGTAACCTCGATCTAGAAGATGATAATGATTGGTATGTGTTGGGGTCCAGTCTAAATTTAATAAATTTTAAAATCCAAATATGATCAAAGATTTGATTTGATATAATTTAAAAATATATATTAAATATAAGATTTGATTAGATTTTAAATTTGTATCAAATATTTAATCTGATCATATTTGGACGTCCATAATTGATTTTGAACTATTTTAGGTGTAATAGGATTCTTATT
Source organism: Iris macrosiphon (assembly GCA_036927795.1). Taxonomy (NCBI): domain Eukaryota; kingdom Viridiplantae; phylum Streptophyta; class Magnoliopsida; order Asparagales; family Iridaceae; genus Iris; species Iris macrosiphon. The sequence continues at coordinate 162,645,642 of JAYESA010000006.1, read as the reverse complement.
TTAGGGTTTCCTATTTAAAAAATTCTATTATGACCTAAAATATAATTTTTTCTCCTATAAATATGGGAGAAGGGTGGAGGCACAAGGCATGCACAAATGTGGAGATTCGAGATAAATCTAAGAGAAAAGTTTGTACTTTGCTTTTAGGGTTCTTCTCCATACAAGACAGAAGGAAGAAGAGATCTAATCGAGAAGTCGTCAACTTCGGTTAGAAAAATTGCTACGGGTTGGTGAGTGATTTTAATTGTAATCTTTCTCGTTCCTTCTTGAGTGTGGTGAGGAGATTGAACCTATTAGGGCAAAGGGTTTCAACATTAGTTTTTTGCAATCTTGTAATTTCATCTAAGTTATAAATGTTAGAATTTTTCCAGGCGACGTAGTCACCGCCATATACTTGTTTTTATCTGTGTTTGATGTTCGTAAATTGGTTGGTTAACTCAAGTGGGTTGGCAAACGCTTTCGTAACGCGCCCAACACGTGGTATCAGAGCCATGTTATTCTCGAGAGGAAAGGTGCAACTATGTCTACGGAGCAGATGAACACTCGTATGACCACCCTCACAATGGTGTATTGAGCAATTTGGAAGCCTAGGATGGAGGATCTACTATGGTACAAGAAATTGCATGGTCCGTTGGAGGACGGCAACGCCAAACCGACGGACAAAGCTGCTGAAGACTGAAAACGACTGGATCGGAAGGCAGTTGGATTCATCCGCCAATGGCTGGACAACTCGGTATTTTACCACGTGTCCATGGAGAGTTCTACAAAAGCATTGTGGGAGAAGCTGCATTCGTTGTACGAAAGAAAGACTACTGGCAATAAGACATTTCTGATTCGCCAACTCGTTAACTTGAAGTACACGGAGGGTGCACCGATGACGCAACATCTGAACGAGGTTCAGGACATTATCAATCAGCTCTCTACGATGAAGATGGTGATTGAAGATGAGTTTCAGGCCCTTTTGCTTTTGAGTTCTCTACCGAAAATCTAGGAGACATTGGTGGTGTTGGTGAGCAACTCCGCTCCGGATGGAGTTGTCACGATGGAGGCAGTCAAAAGCAACTTGTTGAACGAGGAGGTCCGACGTAAAAAAGTGGAATCGTCGCAGGAGTCCGCTCTGGTGGCTTTCTATGGAAAGAAAAGACCCAAGTCATAGGCGAGGACAAGGGGGAGTTCTCGGGATCCTGTGACTGTGGACCACAAGGAGGGATGGTATCACTATGACGAAAGGGGTCATATCAAGAGAAACTGCATAAAGCTAAAAGATGAGAAGGCCAAAGGCAAGGACGATCAGGAGGATCTTATGGCTATGAGAGTTATAATCATCGCATCAACCGTCGTAGAGGAATCTTGTGACATGTGCCATGATGGCGATTGGGTCGAGGACACGGGGGCATCATATCACGCCACTCCATGTAGAAGGATATTCACGTCATACCACGGCGGCATATTTGGACGTGTGAAGATAGGCAACAAGGGGACGGCTGCAGTTGTACCTATTTGCAAGTTACCAGACTACTACACTATCCAAAGAAGCCTCATGAACTAATAAAGGTAAAACTCTATAAGCAATTGAACTAGAGGTACTAAAATTATCCCTATCCTAAGCTAATAGGGGTGATGGAACATAACTCAATAATAACAAAGCTGAATGACAGAGACGATATGTTAAGAACCAATTTAAGATAAAATCTGATAATCATACATGATAAAATATGATAATCATACACGTATATCTGAAATTATGTTACTCATAATCCTCGCAACGCCAGTAAGAATAACGTCGATAAACGATAGAGTCCACAACTAAGGTATGCACCTCTATAATCATGTTATCTATAATCCTCGTTGTGCCGACTAGTATAGCTGCGAGAAACTCTAAATTCCATAACTAACATATTTACATCAAAAATCAGGTCTCTACATTTTTGCCATGATAGCTAGTATGGCTACGATAAGCTCTAGGCTCCATAACCAAGGCAGATGGTTACCTTTCTCACTGTCCTAATCAAACTATGTTATCATAATATACCTCAATTCAGTCCATAAAATTCATTTTGATACAAAAATGAAAGTCAACAACAAACTTCAAAAATCAAATTAAACAACGAACAAGTGAGAGTGAACTGAAACAAGTGGAACATATTTCGAATTAGAGTTTATAACGAGATTCTCAAGGGCTTTCCCAGGAATCTCTCAAGAAATTTGAATTGTGATTGAGTATCTCTCATCCTAAAATCCTATTTACTATATTCTATCGCAGGCTCGTAGTAGTAAAACTAAGCCGTTGTACTACTACAATATCATACTAATTATGAAGCCTGACCTGCATGGGCCACCATAAAAATGTGTCACGACCTGCATCCAGAATAGGGGTACGAGTATGTGGGTACGTCCAACCTACGTAGAAGTATCGGTGGTAGAACGCTGTCTAGGTCAACAATACTATCTATCATATCCCACAATAACAATATATATATCCTGTCAAAGATAACCTCATCTCCAAAGGAGAAAAATATAATGAAAATACCAATACTCAATCACAAGAGATCTATAATGAAGATAAAGGACACAAAATTATAGAATACCAGAATTCGATACATAAGTCTAGGATAGGTCACAATAACATCCATAAGTCTAATAAGTAAAAACAACACGTCAAGTCTAAATCCAAATAAACAACCCAAGTATATTAACTTACTGCCGAAAATGTCACGCCCCAGTCCCAAAATACGTAGGACTAGGAATACGTAAGCATGCCAGCCATATGTATATGGAAACTCCAATATATAAAAACCATAACACATATGTACGTTGTGTTTATGAATAATAATTCATAAGTGGTATATAATGTCATAAGTCACAAGCAATACTAATCTCATCCACAAAACCTAGAAATAAATAACCAAATATGGCAATGAACCAAGTATAAAATAGTCAAAAAGAACTAATAGTTGGGTGGAGACAAATCCACTACCAACTAGAATATGAAAGAAAAAGACGAAGTTGAAGAAGCAGGTGGGTGAATTGTAGGACAAGGGCTTCATCCGCTCTAGTTCATCACTGTAGGGTGCTCCGGTATTATTTGTACCGAAGAAGGATGGGTCAGTATGCATGTGTATTAACTACAGGGCACTCAACAACCTCACTATCAAGAATAAATAATCGTTATCGCAGATTGACGATTTATTTGATCAGTTGAGCAGAGCGAAGGTATTCTCAAAGATAGACTTGAGGTCGGGGTACCACCAGGTAAAAATAAAGAAGGAAGACATTCTGAAGATAGCTTTCAGAACTCGGTATGGGCAGTTTGAGTTATTGGTAATATCGTTTGGGTTGACCAATGCCCCAGCGGTATTCATGAATCTAATGAATAAGGTATTTCATCAGTACTTGGATTCGTTTGTGGTAGTATTCATTGATGATATATTGATTTATTTGAAGACCCCAGAGGAGCATAAAAAACACGTGAGGATAGTTTTGGAGACCCTCGGGAAGGAGAACCTTTATGGCAAGCTTTCAAAGTGTGAGATCTTCCTTGATAAGGTTGAATTCCTCGGGTATATGATTATATAAGACAAGATCTCAGTAGACCCGAAGAAGATTTCAGCAGTAGAGTCGTGGTCTACCCTGAATTTAGTGGCAGAGATCAGGAGTTTTCTTGGATTGGCAGGCTATTATCGAAGATTTATTCAGGATTTTCCAGGATTGTAGAACTGATAGCTAGACTAACCAGGAAGGACGTGGAGTTCGTATAGACTGAGGATTGTTAGTCTGCTTTTGAGGAGCTAAAGAAGAGGTTAACTACAACTCTAATATTGACATTGCCATTAGGGACATGAAGATTTTTTATATATAGTGATGCATCGGATAAGGGTTTGGGTTGTGTGTTGCAGCAAAACGGGAATGTGATTGCCTATGCTTTCAGACAATTACGTCCGCATAAGAAGAACTACCCTACTCATGACATAGAGTTGGCAGCAGTTATTTTTGCTCTTAAGTTATGGAAGCACTACTTATATAGAGAGCGGGCGGGTAAAGATTTTTATAGATCACAAGAGTTTAAAGTATGTGTTTGCACAAAAAAAGCTCAATATGAGGCAGCGGCGATGGTTGGAGTTGATGAAGGACTTCCATATTTCCTTGCAATATCATCCAGGGAAGGCCAATGTAGTTGAGGATGTCTTAATCAGGTACCCAATGGCTATGTACTTGACAAGGGACAAACATTTATTGGTCGATCTTGATAGCTTGGGTATTAAGGTGTTAGTTCCTAGAGTTACGACACAAATATGGGGACTCCAGGTACAGTCAGAGTTGATGGACCGGATCAGAGGTGTACAGTTCGAGGATGAGTCTCTGAGGAGCATCAGAGCGCATGTACGGATGTGATTGG